>ML429969.1:0-22657 GCA_005239525.1 Nicotiana knightiana
ATATCATGGAAGATAGTGGTCATAACTCTCATATAGGTGGCCCCAGCATTCTTTAAGCCGAATATAATCATCTTATAACAGTAGACCCCCCACGGCGTAATGAAAGACGTTTTCTCAGCGTCTTCTTCGTCCATCCAAATCTGGTGGTAACTAGCAAAACAATCCACGAACGATTGGAGTTCATGCTTCGCACAATTCTCAATCAAGATGTGTATGTTCGGGAGAGGAAAATCATCCTTCGGACTGGCCCGGTTGAGGTCCCGGTAGTCAACACAAACTCTAACCTTTCCGTATTTCTTGGGTACTGGCACGATGTTGGCTAACCATGTTGGATATTCAAATACCCTGAGAACCTTGGCGTTGATTTTCTTGGTAACTTCCTCTTTGATTTTCAGACTCATATCAGGCTTGAATTTTCTGAGCTTCTACTTTACCGGCGGGGACATTGGATTGGTTGGTAACTTATGAGCCACAATGGACGTACTTAGACCAGTCATGTCATCGTACGACCATGCAAATATGTCTTCATATTCTTTCAAAATTATGTGTATTCCACTTTCTCTGATGGCGATAGATGAATGCTTATACGAGTTTCCTTGACAGTTTCTGAATCTCCCACGTTGACTATCTCGATTTCGTCCAGATTGGACTTAGGTCTATTTTCAAAATCCTCAACTTCTATGATAATTTCATCGGGTATGGTATCTTCTTCTTCTTCTAAATCACTGTCCTTTCATTGCGTTGTCTCATTGCATGTCACAGTCATTGGTTCGTCAAGACAAGAAATAGTAATGCTGTAAGATAAAATAATGAGAGAAAATGATAATAAATGAATACAGATTCATTGAAACATAAAAGTGATTTTCGAATGTTTTGGAACATTGGAGATTTTATTGGAAAATGCAAAAAATGGAAATGGGGAAAAGGAAATCATTAGCAAAATGAAATAAACAACGTTGTTCAGCCTTGCTACCCCGGGACTCGTCGAGCCCTGGATGGTCTGATAGTCCAATTCTTGAGGAATGATCCCTTGCTCATGGCTTGGATGGTAGGTCCTTCATCCTCTTCCTCCTCAACAATAACACAACAGTCCATGTCACCATCTTCCAGGAATAGATCTTTCAAAGCTGCTAGAGTTTCTTCTTCTTCTGACCCCTATATGATATCAGCTTGCTGGAAAGTCTACTCCAAATGTGGTATAGGTTGTTCCAATGGATAGTAGGGACCGTGCCATGGTGGCGATCAGTCTTCGTACTCCTACCAAGTGTATTTATATCTCAGCCCAAAAGTGGTGCCATGGTGCTTCAACTGTATTAGTTTGGAAATCCCCTGAAGATTTTTCCTGAGTCCTCTACCAGGCTCGTATCCACTCCAGTTCAGTATGCTTTTGATCTTACTGTCCCACCATTTGTCTTTATCCACTGCATTGACCCGCTCAATGTGGTGGTAGGTTTCCCCACCCAACCTTCTTCTACCTTCAATCACCGGGATGGTCTGGCGATCATAAATAAGATTGCTTCCTTCTCCATGGATGATCACTTCTTGGTGGTTCCATTCAAATTTTACCACCTGATGCAATGTGGATGCTACAGCCCCGGCGGCATGTATCCATGGGCGTCCCAACAACAGATTATAGGATGCCGATATGTCTATCACCTGAAATTCAATTTAGAACCATATGGGTCCCATCTACAGACAAAGACTGATTTCGCCGATGGTAGACCTCTGAGAACCATCGAAAGCCTTTACATTCATAGATCCTTCTTTGATCTCGTGCAATCCCTTGCCCAATTTCTTGAGTGTTGTCAACGGACAAATGTTGAGGCTGGATCCGCCGTCAATCAGAATCCTGGTGATGAAGTAGTCCTCACATTGCATAGTGATGTGTAGTGCTTTATTATGACTTAGCCCTTCAGGTGGCAGCTCGTCCTCGTGGAAAGTGATCTTGTGACTCTCTAGTATTTGACCTACCATATTGGCTATTTCTCCACTAGTTATGTTATTTGGCATATATGCTTCGTTTAGCACTTTCATCAAAGCATTCTTGTGTGTCTCTGAATTCTACAATAATGACAGAATGGATATCTGGGTTAGAGTTTTGTTCAGCTGATCGATGACAGAGTATTCCCTAGCCTGCACCTTCCTCCAAAGATCATTTGGGCCTGTCTCAATGACGGGTGGCCTGTTGGAAGCATTATCTCTAGACTCTGCCAAGTGTTCAAGTGTATAGACCCTGCCGGTCCTTGTCATCCCCTGTGTAGCACTAGCTTCTTCTATCTTGACTTTAATTTCCTTCTTACTTCAATCGTGTAATCCCAAGGTACAGCCTTGTTGTTGAAAGGTGGCGTGGTTGACACTGTCACTATTGGTGCAGCTGCTTTCACTTAAAATGGAATGGGTGCCTTAGCAGGCGGCATAACTTCAACCTCGAACGGCAAATGTGTGTTTGCAGGTGGTGCCGTTTCAAACTTGAATGGGAGTGACGCAGTTACCTCGACGTCTCCGGATGTCTGAATCTAGACTATGATGGGATTAAGAGTGACTGCTGGCTTCTTTGGGTCATCCCCTTCTATAATTAACCCGATCAACCCCTCTGGGTCCCAATCTTCTTCTATCTCTATCATATTAACACCCCTATGGTCTGGAAGCAGATTGTTGCGAACATTGGGAGCAGCTTAGTTTTTGCCTGGATGACTTTGTTATCGATCATAGACTGGATCTTATCCTTCAATGAGCGACATTCATCAATTGTATGCCCCTTCATGCCGGAATGGTATGCACATGTCTTGTTTGGATTGACCCATTGGGATGGATTTTTAGGGTTTATAGCAGGGATATGAGTGACATAACCAACAACTTTTAATCTTTCATATAGTTGGTCGATAGGTTCAACAATGGCAGTGTATTGTTTAGGAGGTCTGCGATCAAAGTTGGGTCGAGGTCTCGGGAAAGTTTGGCGAGTAGGGGGTGACTGGAAGTGAGATGGTGAGAGTTGTAGGTATGGGCAGGCTTGATCGCAAATGCGACCAAGAGGTTCGCAAATGCGAAGGTTAACCTGGGCAGGCCTGATCGAAAATTCAACCAATAGGTTCGCAAATGCGAAACCTGGGAATGTCTGAAGGGTTCGCAATTGCGAACCCTTGTTCGCAATTCCCATGCCAACCAGTAGCCTGCACTGTACAAAAATCGAATTTTAACTTCATATTCCATATTTTCTCAAACTCAAACACACTTAGGCGATTTTTCCAAGAACAAGACTTCTTCCAAATCATTTGTAAGTTGGTTTTTACTCATTTCTTTCAATCATTAACACCATTTAACATGTTTTCAACTTAAAAATCAGGGATTTTCATGGGTGAGATTGGGTGTTTGGGTAGAACTTAGGTTTTTCTAAAATTGGGATTTGAGTGGGTGATTGACCTCCGATTTGAGAGGATTTTATATGGCTAGACTCGTGAGGATACGAGGGTTCTGAAAATGTAAAGTTTACCCGACTCCGAGATGCTGGCCTGGGGGCGTTTTGGTCATTTCACCTATTTTTGCGCCGTAACCTTGAATTGAATAGTAGAATCAGTTGCATGAGATGTTATTTACGGTATGAAATTTATTTGAATAGATTTGGGCCATTTGGAGTCGGATACTCGTGGCAAACGTGTGGTTTCGGGTTGATTGCTATACTTTAGACCCGAGGTAAGTGTTTGGTCTAACCTTAGCTTGAGGGAATAGGAGTTGAGTATAATTTGCTACTTTCTAATTGTCAAATACGATGGATTGGCATGGTGACGAGTATCTATACATTGGTGTCTAGCATGACCGTGGGTCCTTATATTGTGAATATTCTGATTTTGTGGTAATTTCCATGCCTAATTGATGATTTCTATATGTTGTGAAGAATATGTGAAGGGAATTGTAATCTTTAAACTCTCTTGGAGCATTGGCTCAGATTGTAATACGAATGATGAAGGTATATGAGATAATTGTATCCTTTGGAGCATTGGCTCAAGTAATAGAGTAAATTATGAATTGAAGTGAAAGAAAGAGAAATAGCTACTAAAATATACCCTTGCCGGGTCATTGTAGCTTTTGATATTGTCTCCCTCATTGGGATGTTGAGATTACTGTTATTGTTCCCTTGCCGGGATTTCTATTTTATTCTGCTTACTCCCTTGCCCTTGTTTGTGATTGCTGTCTGGGTGAGGAAGAGTGTTAAAGCACGAAGGGTGATGCCGTGCAAATTTTGATATTGTTCCCTTGCCGAGGTTATTATTTCTATTCTGTTTACTCCCTTGCCCTTGTTTGTGATTGCTGTTTGAGTGAGGATGAGTGCTAAAGCAATAAGGGTGATGCCGTGCATTGTTTTACATTGTGAGGAAAGAGTGTAAAGCACGAAGGGTGATGCCGTGCCGTACGATGTACCATTCCGTATCGATATTCATTGATTATANCATTTGAACTGCACAGGTCCATTTGGTAGTCTGGTTCTAGTCTCGTCACTACTTCGCCGAGGTTAGGCTAGGAACTTACCAGTACATGGGGCCGGTTGTACTGATGCTACACCTGCACTTCGTTATGTTGTGCAGATTACGCAGCCGGACCTGGAGGACATCATTAGTAGGCCTGTCTTCCAGCTTCTCCTAGAGGCTTCAAGGTATACCCGCTGGCGTTCGTGGGCCTTGGCGTCTCTTCCATCCCTTTGATTTCACTTCTGTCTTGTTTTTCTTCCTCTAGTTTCATAAACGACTATGTATTCTCTTTTCTGACTTGTATTTAGCACTCTTGTAGACAGTTCGTGAGTTTGTGACTCCAGGTTTTGGGAAAGTTTACGCGTTGTTGTATCATGTTCTCCTTATTTAGCTTGAGACCGTATTTATTTCCGTTGTTAAACTATGAACCATTTAGTCTATCCTATTAAATTGATGTTAATATGCTAGTTTATCTATACACGTTGGCTTATCTAGCATGTTCAACGTTAGACGCCATCACGGCCCGATGGTGGGAGTTCGGGGCGTGACAAATAAAATGCTGGATAGATTAATACAAATATAAGGAAATTGTGGAAAAATACCAATTGCTATTGATACATGATTTTGAAGCTATATATGCAAATTTAAAATATTTTGAGGAAAAAGTGGGTATCAACACACACTCGTGACATTTCATCACGACATAGTCAGTTATTTCCTTAATCCTGGTTCTGATGACTCCTTTCTCTTGAATCAGACACCCAATTTGCTGTGCCCGGGCTTCCAACACTTGTGCGCTGGTATTAGTTTTGGTTCTGTAGCTATTACACTCTTTCTTCTAGTTGGAAAATTAGTGGATAAAATCGCTCTTTTTCTGTCTTAAAATCTTTAGTTTGCTGGACCATTTCATTCCCAAGGGAAAACAACTTTTCTTTTAGAATGGCTATTTCCTTACTATATTTGTGTCTCAAATGGTGGGCATATTCCTCTGCTCCCTTGGCTAATTTTGTTTGAGCATCTAACAAATCCCTTTCAGTTTTTATCAAGTCAGGTTCATAGTCGTGGACTTTCATCCTTAAGTTGTTGATGATCTTTTCATCCCTCTCGCTTCTTATAGGTATTTCGGCGGTTATCCTCATATTCCAGAGTTGGGCTCAGAGCGCCTCGTTCTCTCGGGTTAATTGTCTCTTTTCTCCTTCAGCCACATATGCCTATAAGTCATTGTCGAATGCGGGGTTTCTCAATTTTTCCCCAAGGTATGAATAATGGCTTGATATTTCTTTTCTTTTTCTCCCCAGGCCAAACGTTCTTGGATTTTTTCATCAAAAGCTTGAACATGAGGCCTTTTGGCGGGCCTTGCTGGCTCGGGCTCTGGTTCCTCATCAATGCGATTCCTTTTCTTGAACCATGCGACGTAGCCCGGATCTACTTCACCTTTGGCAAGATCAGATACTTGGGTGTCCTCTTTCAAGTACTGGCACCCATTCCAGATTTGTTGAATTAAATCTTCGGGAAGTGGGGCTTCGGGAGGACACTCAAGTCTTCATCCTCAGGTACTACTTGATATCTTCCTAATTGCCTCAGGACCCTTTGGGGTGCATATGGTTGAACAATTCTTAAGCCCATCAATAACAAATAATTCTTGGTGGCTGACATATGTATAAATTCCCTCACCGGGAGCCATACTAGAGTCCACTCAATCTGATTTGCCTTTAAAGCGCTCAAGTGGACGATCCAAGCTTCGACCCCTTCCAGGAAGTTATAATCTTTTACTCTTTCTTCATTTCTTTCTATGAAGTTGCTTTTGCTTGGACCGTAGCTCATGAATTTTGGATGATGGCAAAGGTGTTCAATTAGCCACATTTGTAGAAGAATGTTGCACCCTTCGAAGAATGTCGCCCCCGACTTACACCGTGTCAATGCCCGATAGATATCCGACAATATTGGTGGACCGAGTGTGTGATCTTCCGGCAGTTAGGACTTATGCGATTCTAGCCATACGGATATCAGCTGTCCCCTTTTCATTTGGGAAGACCATGACACCCAGAAATGCCACTATGAAGGCAAAACGACGGTGAATTTTCCAGGTATATTTGCTTTGTTTGTTGTTCAACCCTTTTTCATGTGTTTCAAACCCCTCTGGACCGGAGTACATGAAGTAGAATGAGCAGCAACCCTTGATCACATGGTTCTTTCTTATTTTCTTACTAATGTTCATGATATCAAAGAAATGGCACACTGACATAGGCCTCGAGAAGATAATTTGTTGATTTCTCAAACCCCGACCAAAACTTGTATACCCTGCTATTTCCTCCAAGGTGGGGGTGAGCTCGAAGTCTGAGAAACGGAAGACATTACGAACAGGATCCCAAAAGGTCACTAAAGCCTTGATTTGATAATTGCGTGGCTTAACTTTCATGATGTCAGTAAGAGCACCCAGATGTTCGACTACCCAGTCTTGACCCTCTTTGTCTAGATCATACCACCACATTTGAAGCTGTAGTGGAGCTTGCTGTACGATGTTCAATGGTGGATTCTGGACGGTATTCATTGTGTACCTCTGAGCGGGTAGGGTTAAGGTTGACTCTAATTTTGAAAGACAAAACCATCAGACTCTTTTTGCAAAGACCAGTTTTATTTTTTTTATTTTTAAAGAAAAATCACCCACCCAGATGTTCGACTACCCAGTCTTGACCCTCTTTATCTAGATCATACCACCACATTTGGAGCTGCAGTGGAGCTTGCTCTACGACGTTCAATGGTGGATTCTGGACGATATTCATTCTGTACCTATGAGCGGGTAGGGTTAAGGTTGACTCTAATTTTGAAAGACAAGACCAACAAACTCTTTTTGCAAAGACCAGTTTTATTTTTTTTATTCTTAAAGAAAAATCACCTAAAGGTGGCTATTTGTGCAACACCGACCAGAACGGTCATTTTTGCAATAGTGGCCCCTTCTTACTTTTGAATAAGGTTTTGAGGCCGAAGTAAGGCACTTTTCTGGGAAAAGTGACGATTTATTGACAGACATGTCCGCTCTTAGCGAGAAATGCCCTTCGACAATGTAAGGTGTTTTAAAGCTATTCCGGCATGAACGACACAAGACTTAATCCGAAGCTGGGTCGGTTTTATTTTTGACTAATTGACGTGCTTTATTTGTTTATTTGGAAAAATTGGGGTCGGTACCGATGAGGTTTGCCTGCGTATCTCACACCTGGTGAGAATCAGACCCGGTAGTTCGGTCTGTTTTGACACAATTAGAAAAATATGATATTGACACACTTCATTTTTTAAAATACATTTTGGCAGAGTTTTGGGGCATTTTCAAATACATGGGTTTTCTGAGCTAGAGTGAATTTTCTATTCTACCTCACTCTTGGTTTTTCTGTTGTTTTTATTCCTTTAGCCAGTCAATACACATGCCGAAAAAATTAAATGCACACATAGAAGGTAAGATGCATTAGGATAGTCTTTAATTTTGGGTACACCTGTCCTAGACGGACTCAACCCCTGTGTTGAGTTGCCTAAGTCAAATGCACGTGATGAAAATAAGCGAGCGTTCCTACTAGGGATCCGGCATGAGGCTTTGTTATTCTAGGTTTAAACCTGGGGATGTGTTCTAGACATGGCTTACCCAAGCGGACAACTTGAGCCGAGGTGGGAGCGACGTACCGGGAGCATGAAAGTCTACCCGGCCTAGTGGCTGATTCATCCTCGTTTCTTATTTGGTACGACCTTTCACAAAAAAGCGGGCCATGCGAATGTGTGCACTATTTTTAGAAGACTCAGAAGGGAGGCGTAAGAAGGCAGTTTAAATACAACTCAAATAATATAAAAGCGGTAAATGAGTATCAATTAACACATTAAGCCCACAAAACACAGTAATATCACAATTAATAAAGCCAAATAAAAATCATATTAAAAAGCTCGAATTCTTGAACCCTAAACCAGAGATTCTGGGTTCGATCCCCAGTAGAGTCACCAGAGCTATCACACCTCCTCTTTCTCGAGGGGGAATATGATAAGGGAGTTTTTCCAATTTAAGTGACATTATTCGAATTTGGGATTATTTAATTTAGTTTTCAGCGTCGCCACTCGAAATTATTTATTTACGGTGTGCTGAATCACCATTTATTTCAAAATTCTAAATCGAGGAAATTTGACTCCGTTAAAAGTTTGCAAACCAGAAGACCAAGTAAGGAATTCTATTAACCCAGGAGAAGGTGTTAGGAACTCCCGAATTCTGTGGTTCTAGCACGGTTGCTTAATGATTTATACCTGGCTTATTTTATCTAATTACTCATTCTTTTGTATTTATCCTTTAATGCTTTTAACTACTTGATTATCTAAAGGATTACCTTAATGCGAGTTATGCTTACGTATACCCGTTTAATTTGGTGAGTCAAAACTCATATCATGCTGACATGTACACAACCCACGATATTTGGTTTATTTAAGAAAAATAGTCAAAGTCGCGCGAACGCGTACCTTGAATTTATTTGAAAATCGGGATCACATCACACGAACATGTATGCAATCACGATAGTAGTTTAAAATCCGTGCCTAAAGCATTTCTACGAGTATTTGATTAAGGCGTTTTATTTACTAAAGTGTTTGACCATGACCACGCGAACATGTACCTTGGTTTGTTTTGGTATCACAACTTTGTCACGCATGCGTGTACATAATTATAATAATTAGATTAATTATGAGTACCTAAAGTCATGCTTATGTCTCTAATTCTATGTCGTATATCTAGGTGCAAAGATTCATCACTAATATAATACATTTGTTTGTATCAAATAGGGAAGCTTATGTATGAACTGCCTATCAGGCCCAGATCTTTAAAAAATTGAGGCCTGATAAGGACTGAGTCCAAATGGACTCAGGCCCAAGATCATATTGTCCATTATTTGGACTATAGTACTGAATCAATTTGAAAAGAATTTAGGTATGTTTGGGTCCAATTGGACTCTGGCCCAATTAAGCATTCAATCAACTAAGACACATTTGATTCAAAAGGTTTGGGCCTAGTAATGAGTCCGATTGACTCTGTCCCAATGCATATTTATTTGAATAAATTTGAAATTAAAAATTGTAAACACATATGTAAAGTTTTACCAATATTTTGTTTATATTTTAAAACAGAAGTAAAAGGATTTTTGAATAAAGCAGATCGAAATTTGGTTAAATTCGGATAAGTTTCCTATTGATTTGCTTAAATCTTTTATTTAGAGTGCTGAGTTTAGAACTCATTTGTGTTTGAAAATCTTAAAGTGATTATCTCTAATCAAAGTGTTTGCTTAATTCAAAGACTAAAATCTAAAATACATTTCTAGAGACCCAATTGGTTTGGGCTTGAATCTGTATTAAGGTCAGCCATATCAATTGCCTTGTGAACAACCCAGTTTCATACAAATTTGAGTTACTACATTTAATCTCTCAAAAACAGTATAGTAAATAGCTAATGTATTAAACGGATCTATGGCATAAGCAAATATGACAAAAATGAAATTATTACATTTTTTGCTTTGGATAACTGAACAGTAATAATAAAATCTGCTTGCTATTACTTAAACAAATTTTCTGGATTGTTTTTCCCTTATTTTACTATTGCATAAGAACATACAGATCTCACAAACACAAAAAGCTTTAAACTGATTTTATAATTTACTGACACTTTAACAATACGATTAATACAACTTAAATTGCCTAAACAATGTAAATAATTAACCCTTCATGAATTTACACATAATATATATAACTCTACCAACATTATTTATGTGATAACTTATCTTAAACATAAAGTTACATTCAAACCAACCACATACTTTTATAAACAGTAAATGAAACATCATAACAAGAGAATGGAAATTTATATTGTTAAAGGAGTACCTTGACAGCAACAAGAGAAACGAAATAAGTAAGAAAATAAGTCTCTGGACAAACTTTGGAGCAAAGCAGCATCAATGAAAACCAAATTTCAAAAATAGGAAGATATTTTTTTCCGATTCTGAAAGATCAAGACTGATTTTCAGAAAAAAGTTTTTCTCTTAAAAAATGAAAGGAAAGTTTTTAGGCAGTGCAGAGATTTCTGTGTATAATGATGTCTATCAAAATCTATTCTCCTTTTTCTTATTTCTTTTTTATGTAAAGGGAAGAGTGTATTTATAGAGTGAGGAGGTGAAAATGGATAAGAATTAAGGTACAAAGAATCTGCCAGAATTCCCTATAAATTAGGGAAAATGACATCTTCTTAAGAGAAATGAACAGGTGTCCAATTTTTAGTACTTTCCTTATCTCAGAAAATGGACAAGTGTCTAGATTCTGGATATTTTTGGATCTTATCCTTTTTTCCTACTCAGCATTAGTACAGTTGTCCCAATTCTAGATGTTCTAGTGATTTCCAAGGAATTTCAGAATTTAGGATTTCCACATTTGACCCTTAAGGGCCTTTGGATTTCCTTCAGAATCAGATTGGTCCTGGGCCCGAGTCAGGTGACTGTTGGCCTTGGTTCTTAAGCTTTAAAGCTATGGGCCTGTCTTATTCAACCACTCCCAATTTATGAACCAAAGGGAATTGACCAACTTAGTGAGGCCCAGTTTTACCCAATAATTAAATAAAGAAAATAAACTATTAATAATAACAATAAGTAAATAAATAAAACAATAAATCCTTAATAGAAAAAAAAATAAAAAATAAATTCAAGATTAATATAGGATAAAAAAGATAGAATGTAAATAAATAAATTAACACCTTTTTTTTAACTTTTTTTTTCACTTTATCTAATTAAGTCCATTTAATTAATTAAAAATAAATAAAACGTGAAAAAAGTAAAACTAAGAGAATATACTTACTCTGATTTTATATATTACTTTAATTAAGTCCTGTTTAATTAGTTAATTAGCTTTAACAGAAATAACTAACAATAATAACAACAGAATACAACAATAAAAATAGAAATAACTAAAAAAACAGTAAGAAAAGTGCAAAAATAACAGAAAAATAGCAAAACTTGTAAAAAAAAGGTAGATCTAACCGTGAAAAAACCCTAATGCCAACAAGAATCGCACGATAGAGTAGAAATAAAAATTGAGTTTGTTCCTAACTTTACAGCCTCTGAGAGATAAGTACAGACGTCTCCGTACCAATCTCTTGGACTCTATTAAGCTTGTTCGTGAATTGTGAGACCTAGGCAACCTAGTGCTTTGATACCAACTTGTCACGACCCAAATTGCCAACCCTCGGGATCGTGATGGCACCTAAAACCATACTTGCTAGGCAAGCCAATGTTAGATGGATTCAACATTTAAAACAATTAAAGTATAATACGAAGTCTGATATTATTCAATAAATGAATCCAGAATAATATATGTAATAATGAATGAAACTCGAGCTAATAGTAATATCTAACTACCCAGGGTCTGGAGTCACAATTCATAAATTACTAAAGAATACTACAGGTATTTGGCTGAAAGAAATATATATCTGTTTTGAATGAAATAAAACAGCAATCTAAATAATGTAGAGAAGACTCCAAGAATCTGCGGACGCCAGCAGATCTACCCCGCGTCTCTGTACAAATGCTCCGCTACTACTTGATGAGTCAACTCTGGCCGAAACCTGGATCTGCACAAGAAGTGCAGAGCCCAGTATCAGTAAAATCGACCCCATGTACAGTTAAGTGCCGAGCCTAACCTCGACGAAGTAGTAACGAGGCTACGATGAGGCATTTATAACATAACCTGGATACAATGTATAATAAAGCAAGAAGGGAATAATAAACTAATTAAACAGTAACTTGCAAAAATTAATAAAACAACTCGGTTAACTTTTCCAGATCTCAACTATAACCAATCCTTATGAAAATTCCCAAATTTCAATTTAAAATAAAAGGTAAAAGCAGAGTATGGGAAGAATAGAATAAAACAGTAAGTTTTCCAGTCTTTATCATATAATCAGTAAAACATGAATATTCTCCCTTATTGCTCCTTGTTGCGGTGCGCAACCCGCTCCCACTTGCCCACCCTTATTGCTCCTCCCTATATATATCACCCTTATTTCTCATGTTGCGATGTGCAACCTGATCCTACCTGTCCTCCCTTATTACTCCTTGTTGCAGCGTGCAACCCGCTCCCACCAGACAATCACATCTCTTTATTTATATATAAAAGAAAGATTTCACAATTTAGGTCAAAGACTTTCACAATATTTGTGTCTCAATAATTGTAAGCAGAAAGCTGTACTATTCATGAACTTCATCAATTATCATTTCACAATGAAACCAACCGGAGTGTATCGTAAAACACTGTCAACCAGCTCAACCCTTTTTGTACCAAAATGAAACCAAGGGATCAACCAACCCTTCCAAATATGTGAAACAATATTTAACAAGAAGTTGACGAAAACAAGTAGACATGGAGGCATCGAAATCACGAAAACAATCAATACAGGAATATAGCGAATTGGAATCGGGGAAGGGATCATGTTAAACAGATAATTTGGTGGTGCATAGATACTCGTCACCTCACCTGTACACCACACACATGAAGTTTCACATAGAATTTAAGTTGGGGATTCCTATTCCCTCAAGTCAAGGTTAAACCAAATACTTACCTCAATTCCGTAGGCCACTCACTGCTCAATCACAGCTTTTTCTTTAGAATTTGCCTCTAATCCGCTCGAATATAATCATAATTGGTTCAATATCATAAATTATTGCTAAATGAATTAACTTTAATGAAAAACTATGGTTTTCCTATGTTCTCCTATCAAAAGACAAAAATCGACTCCGGACCTGCTTGGTCTAAACTCTAGGTTCGGAACAAAACCCGTTTACCCATTCTCCCCCGAGCCCGGATATACAATTGGTTTTGGAATCCGTCCTCAATTCGAGTCTAAATTCCCAAATTTCGAAGTTCCTAAGTTCTACCCAAAATTCCTAAATTTTTACCATGAAAGTTCTAGGTTTCTGGTTGAAATCTTGTAAAGAGTTGTAAAGGATTGAAAGAAAGTAATTAGGAATCACTTACCTATGATTTAGAGAAGTTTGAGTTTTTGAAAAATCGCCTATGGAGGTTTAGGGTTTGAGAGAATTGAAAAATGGGTGAAAATCCCGTTTAAAATCCCACTTAACAGGCTGCGGTTATCACAAATGCGATCAGGGGTTCGCAATTGCGAACCCTTCAAAATTACTGTTGCCTTCGCATTTGCGACCTAACTTTCGCATTTGCGACTAGTGGGCTTGTTGGGCAGTCTTCGCATTTGCGAAGTAAATCTCGCATTTGCGAGGATTGCCTTCCCAGGCCTGGTTCGCATTTGCGATATAATGTCTCGCAATTACCATGCCTGTTAACTTCGCAATTGCGAAGCCTGATCTCGCAATTGCGAGATCAGAGGCTTGGACAGACACCAGACACTTGCTATGAAACTTTTCTAAGTCTAAACACTCCGTGGCCTATCCGAAACTCACCCGAGCCCTCGGGGCTCCAAACCAAACATGCACGCAAGTTTAAAAATATCTTACGAACTTGATCGTGCAATTAAATCACAAAAATAACATTTAAAACTACGAATTCAACCTCAAAACTCATGATTTTCTCAAGAACACCTCAATTTCACTATTTTCTCAACCGGACGTCCGAATCACGTCAAATAAATTCCGATTCTCACAAAATTTCACTGATAGGACTTAAATATCATAACA
The DNA here is from genome assembly GCA_005239525.1 of Nicotiana knightiana. Taxonomy (NCBI): domain Eukaryota; kingdom Viridiplantae; phylum Streptophyta; class Magnoliopsida; order Solanales; family Solanaceae; genus Nicotiana; species Nicotiana knightiana. Next base: position 14,171 of record ML429969.1, read on the forward strand.
AACCTATATCGGGCTCTGTAACCAAAATACGGCCCCGATACCAAGATTTCAAACATTAATTCCTTTCTTTATTTCCTTAAAAATCCAGCATAACAATTTTCTTCAAAAATTGATTTCTAAAGCTAGGGACCTCGGATTTCAATTCCGAGCATACGCCCAAGTACCATATTATAGTGCGGACCTCCCTGGACCGTCGGAACACAGATCCGAGTCCGTTTACTAAAAATATTGACCAAAGTCAACTAAAACTAAATTTTTAACTCTAAAAGTTATTATTTCTCTTATTTTTCACATAAAAGCTTTCCGGTTTCACGCCCGGACTATACACGCAAATTGAGGTAAATAAAATTTATCTTTTTTAAGGCTAATGAGTCGGAATAGTGTCTTAATTCATAAGATGACCCTTTGGGTAATCACAATCTCCACCTCTAAAACAAACGTTCGCCCTCAAATGGACATAGAGAATTACCTGAACTGACAAACAGGTGGGGATATTTACTCTGCATGTCCGACTCAGACTCCCAAGTAGCTGCCTCAATACGCTGACCTCTCCACTGCACTCGAACTGAAGGGTAACTCTTTGATCTCAACTGACAAACCTGCCGGTCTAAAATGGCTACCGACTCCTCCTCATAGGTCAAATCTTTGTCAAATTAGACAGAGTTGAAATCTAACACGTGGGATGGCTCACCATGATATTTACGGAGCATGGATACATGGAATACCGGATGAACTGAGGATAACCCTGGAGAAAATGCAAGTCTATAAGCTACCTCCCCTACTCTATCAAGAATCTCAAATGGCCCGATATACCTAGGGCTCAACTTGATCTTCTTCCCAAACCTCATAACACCCTTCATGGGCGATACCCAAAGTAATACTCTCTCTCCAACCATGAATGCCACATCACGAACCTTACGGTCGACATAACTCTTTTGCATGGACTGAGCTGTACGAAGGTGATCCTGTATAATCTTGACCTTGTCCAAGGCCTCCTGAACTAAGTCTGCACCCAATAATCGAGCCTCTCCCGTCTCAAACCATCCAACTGGCGATCTGCACCATCTACCATATAATGCCTCGTATGGAGCTATCTGAATGCTCGACTGGTAGCTATTATTGTAGGCAAACTCCGCTAACGGTAAGAACTGATCCCAAGAACCTCCAAAATCAATAACACAGGTGCAAAACATATCCTCCAAGCTCTGAATAGTTTGCTCAGACTGCCCGTCCATCTGAGTATGGAGTGCTGTGCTCAACTCAACCCGTGTACCCAACTCAACCCATGTACCCCGATCAGAAATTATAGACACGGGCACACCGTGAAGGCGAACAATCTCTCGAATATATACCTCTGCCAACCGCTCCGAAGTATAAGTACTTGACACTGGAATGAAATGTGATGATTTAGTCAGCCTATCCACAATAACCCAAACGGTGCCGAACTTCCTCTGAGTCCGTGGGAGTCCAACAACAAAGTCCGTAGTGATACGCTCCCACTTCCACTCAGGGATCTCTATCTGCTGAAGCAAACCACCGAGTATCTGATGCTCATACTTCACCTCTTGGCAATCAAAACAACGAGCCACGTAAGCAACAATGTCCTTCTTCATCTTTCGCCACCAATAATGCTGCCGTAGGTCCTGGTACATTTTGGCAGCGCCCGGGTGAATAGAATACTTAGAACTGTGAGTCTCTTCAAGGATCAACTCATGAAGCCCATCAACATTAGGCACATGTTTATCGAGAAAATGGTAATTACAATATATCTGATTTTGTGATTCCAAAAATATGTGATCTATTTTAATACTAGTTGTTAGGCAATAGGTGCTAAATATAAGTAAGGAAAATGCGATAATAAAAAAGGAAAGTAGTGATATGCGGACCGAGCTATTGAGAGACGGGGTCTCGAGCTGGCCGAAACTGGGCCTCAAAGTCGAACTCGAGTGCTCGACATGGGGCAATAAATGAATGATTAACAGCTTAATGGGCCTCGAAGATGGCCTCTTTATGATAGAAAATAAGTAATAAGTGAAGAACAATCAATGAACACGATGAATTGAAAGCAATAAATCAATGGAACAATTGTAGAGAATGTTTGAGTTAGAAGGCAGAGAATGTTCTTGTTCTTGTATTGAATATCAGATATCTTACAAAATGACAAGGGTCCCCTTTATATAAGAGGGGGAATACCAACATAATACATGTTTAATTATTACAAGGAAATGTAGCTGGTACAACTATTTAATGTCACGGTACGGACTTGTACTATTCTTACGAACTTGGTCAGCTTTAACCTCATACCTTTTGGGAATTTCCCACTTTTCCATGATAGTTATCGATTTATACCGCCCCGAGGTCGAGTGTGGAGAATCCTCAATATGCTTCCTTGATGTCAAACCTTGAACTGTGCTTCGAGCCCACTGAAGACGGGCTATGGAATGCCATAATGATCATAAAATTGGGTTCTCCGATTTTAGCCATATACAGATAGTCCCCGCGTTTCTTAGAATGAAGTGATAAGAAACAGTCTTGAATTCTTGCCTCTTCGATATCCTCATTATGACGTCAGCCTCGTCAAAACATCAAATGACGTGACATAAAGGCTGCACAGAGGTTGTTGTTAGGACGATTCTCGAGAAGCCCATGAACCACTATTGGTTCGACCTTTCCTCTTCTCAAACATGCCCAAATGGCTTCCATAAATACTTCAATTATTTTCCTTTCACACTTTTACAACATCTTCAAGTCTTCAAAATTTAGCTAACAGTTTTCTGCTTTCATCCTCTTTCTGCGCTTGCTCCTTCATCTTCTTCCTTTGAAACTCAGTTACAATTATGTTCAAGATCTCCAAAACGGTACCTCAAAAAGAGGGAACCACTTCCTCATCACGCCCGACTAAGGGAAAATCAAAAACACCTCCTAGTATGGAGTAGTGTATTCTTGGTCCCTTTGACACTGTCTCGGTACATACGTGTGGTAGATACAAAGAGAGTAAAGATAGACTGCCGTTGGGGGGAGGAAGTACAAGTAGAAATCCCCAAAGCCGAGGAAAGCATAGTAACACATAAAGCCGGCTTCCTCAGCGTATATACGTATCCTTTCACTCTAGGCCCCGTAGATTCTTCATCTCTACCGATAGATCCAGTGATTCTTGACATTTGTCGTCAATACCGAGTGACACTCGATCAAATTTATCCTTCTTTCTGGAGGATTGTCTACATGATCTGATATATGTCCAACATGGTCAAGGGAATGACTTTTACCCTCGATCATTTGATCAGATTGTATATCCCTCGTCTCTTTTGAGGGGGTTTAATCAAGCTACACTGTCGATCCGCCAAAGCGTTCTTTGCCTGTATCGACGAGGACAAAGACCGAGGATGGATGAGCCTGTTTTTTAGAGTCAGAACCCCGGACCTTATCCCTGCTGATAGGATGCCATTACCGGAGGAATGGAACATGAAGCGTAAGTGTCTCCACATCAAGTATGTTTTATCACCTCTTTTTTTCTTTTTCCGATTTGACTTCTTTCTTATTTGATTGATTTTACTCTGATTGTGTAGCCCCCGTTTGGTTCCCCGGAGTGGTTCAGGACCTCGCGGAATGGATCAAACGCTTAGATGCTGCTTTTCCATATAGCAAGCAGGTTTGGCACGATTTGGCCAAGACGTGGTGGTAGGACAAGAACCACGCTATGCTTTTATTGCCGTCATTTCCACATTCTTTGTAAGTATTCTTTATGGAGGTAAATTCGATACATCATGCCTGTGCAGTCCTTGGGGAAAATGTTTCAGTGAGACCGCCCCTTCCTGGTGAAGAAGAGGCTTCGAAACCCGCCGAGGAAAAGAAAAAGAAGAAAGAGACACCGATGGAGTCTCCGAAACCCAAGAGAGAAAAAGCTCGGAAGCCCAAGATCAATGTTACGGTCCCAACCTCGATGGCTGCTGAGAGACTGCATGCCGATGAAGAAGATGACGATACCTGCCCTTTGGTACAAAGGGTAAAATGAAGCGTTGATGCTTCGAAAGTTGCTGGGTGGACGGCTGCTGAGTCAGAGGTGGTAGATGCGGACCCGCCTCGTGTTGAGGAGACCCTCGAGGAGGGTATAGGTGCAGTCCTCGAGCCGCTCATCAGACATGGTACAGTCCATGTTGGTGAGTTCGGAGGGCCCATTTCTGAAATATGTCGGGGGCGAGAGGAAGCCCCGATGGAAGTTGATACTGCAGGCGGATTTCAATCGGGCCCGTCATTTTCTCCAGGGGAGATACGATATGCCCAGACAGGAATGCCTCTGATTTGGGGGCCTCTTAGGGAGAGGATGATAGATTCAGAGATTACTTTGAAGGCGTTGAGGAGGAGACCGATATCGATGCCTCCGTCGCTCTAGAAGGCTAAGAGGGTTCAAAAACAGGTGATCTTCTTGATATACTATTTTTGCTTCAAATTTTTACTCTTGCTTTTCTAATGTTCTTCCTTTGTGTTGTAGGTCAAGAAGTTGTATGACCAATATTTCTCCAAGATACATGATGAGCTGACTTTCCGTGAGGAGGAGCTCGAGAAGCTTACATCAGAGCTAAACGAGTTGAAGGATCTGCATGCCCAAAAAGAGGGGGAGCTGGTCGACCTCCGGGCACGCTCAGAGAGAGCATTCCAAAAGAGGGCCGATTTCATCGAGCATGTAGTTTGGTACCCATGGACTTGTCTTTTATTGCCATAATTGGTTCTAATTAGCTTGTCTTTTGTATTTGCAGATTGGTCAAAAGGATGTCCTAGCGGGGCAATTTCGGGAGGAGGTCGTGGCCAAGGACGCCGAGATCCTCAAGCTGAAGCGGCTGAATGATTTCGTGGCCTCAGAGAGGGATGTTCTTCGGGGAGAGATAGCCTCGACCTAGGATCTCCTTCGAAGTGTTCAAGAGGAGGTTGTCGCTTTATCCGCGTCCAAGTCTAAGGTCGACGAATTTGTTTCTTCGTACAAAATGGATGTTGCCACCGCAAATGATCGGGCCAGGGAGATATTCGAAAAGGCCGAGCTAAAACTGGCTCGGGCCATCGCTCACCCTCGCCTGCAAGCTAGGAGGCAAGCTTTCGAGGAAGCGAGCTCCAAAGGTGCCGATTACTCTGCCGAGATTGAAGAAGCCAGGGCCTTGGAGGAAGAATCAGCAATCTCAACTACTTCGGATGAGGGCTTCGGAAGCGACTCGGGTAGTAGTGAAGGCGAAGAGTAGATTTACTTACTATTTTTGCTTTTCCTTTTTTATACATGGGATCCTCAGGGAAGCTTTGTAAAATACCCTACTAAATATATTTTTTGGAATGAAAAAGATCTCTTCGTTTCATATCTTGAAACTTTGCCCCTGTGATGTTTATGCGAAAGTCAATTTTTGAGTTTTGATTTTAGCTCTTTGGAGCCCGTACTTGCAGTAATAGAGATCCCCGAGATCGGACACCTTCTCGAGGCTAGGTTGGATGGGGTTTCAATCCATCGAACGCTGTATGACATCATCATTCATATGTCATGACCTGAAGTGACTGAGGTGGCCCCGCGGTACACTTCCCCAAAAGTTATAACGACTTTGTCAGAATTAATTTTCTTCAAAGTATATGAATAGTTACCGCTTGTTCTATATATATGCTCGCTTCTTCTTCAGTTTAGGTTTTGTAGCTTCCCAAACTAGTTTTTTCTTCAAAGTTCTCTTCCTTCTCTTAGCTCTTCTATTTCTTTAGTTCAAAGCTTTTGCTTGAGCTTTCTTCCTCTTTATCTTTATTCAAATAGTTATGGTTACCATGTCCAGGTTTGTTCACTAGGAAGAGGAAAGTTCTACCTCTACTTCCCGCCGGTAGGTGGTACACCACCGACATTTGGCGAGCTAACCTCGAGTTGTTTTGCTTTGAGGAAAGACTTTGCACTAGAGAAACCCTTTGAATCTCCGGGCCATCAAGAGCATGTGTCGAGGTTTATTTGATCAGTAGAGGAGAATAATCTCGAGGCCGTGAGGAGAGATTGTGGATGGGGAGAAAATGTGGTGCTGCAGATACCTTCCCGAGAAGAGACTATTATGGCCCACGTAGAGGGATTCCTGAACGTGTACACGTACCCATTTACATTGGGCCTCCTCGACCGCCTTGTGCTCGAATTCTGTAAAATGTATCGAGTCACTTTGGCTTAGATTCATCCGTTTTTCTGGCGGGTAGTGCTGATGACAAGGTTCTTCACTGAAAACGCTGAGCTGGAGTTTACCCTTAGCCACCTTATCTAATTATATCAACCTCTGCATTGTCGAGGCCTGATTGCATTACGACGTCGATCCACCAAGACTTTTATTGCCAGTGACGATGAGGACCGAAACTGAGGATGGATGAGTCATTTCATCCGAGTGAGGACCGTCGACATCATTCCTGTAGAGTTCCTGCCTGATGCGTGGCTATAATTCATGGTTTAACATGTTATATGCCTTACATTTTATGTGCGTTAATGATTAAAATACACTTTTTATGTGCATAATGGAGTTTATTTCATGTGTAGGTGAATTGGAGATGGAAGCCGAGCTAAAAGGATGCAAATACGTCAAAAAATACGCTCAAGAGTCGAAAAGGGAACACCCGGGCATTAGCCGGGCGTTTGGCCCCAAATCCAGACTGACCTTAGAGTTAGTGGGGCGTTTGGCCCCTAACGCCAGGCCTGCCCTGGCTTTAAGGGGGCGTTTGGGCCCAAACGCCTGGGTCCCGAGGTCCCGTCAATTCCGAGTTTTGAAGAGTTTAAGTATTTCCCGGTTGGAATAGAAGTCTCCTACACATTTAGGGTTTATCCCAAACATATAAATAGACCCAAAAACACAACTTGAAGAGGGAGGAAGCCATTGAAGAGAAGTCAAACATCGATTTGTACAACTTTTATTCATTACTTTGTAGTTTAATTATGCAAGTTATTTTGGATTTGATTCTTATGAACATGTTTAGCTAATTTCTTTAATCTAGGGTTTTGGTGGAACCCGTTGGGGGATGAACTTATTGTGTTATTAATATAGTTCTGATTGGTTGATTAACCTCTAGTTGTTCAACTACGTTCTTGTTGTAGTTAATTGAATGGCCATCAATTAGCTGTTCCTATTTATTATGTATCTACTTGAGAGAGAGTGCATATTTAGGTAGTTGTTTGAACAACACCACTCCCAGAGTATAGACGAGAGTCATAACCGAGGGTTTAGAGGTTGGATTAGACATACCGATACCTCGGGTGCAATCTAAAGTGAACTGTAATGCAATATAGCTAGCGTAACTTGAGTGAGTGCGTCTAGTAAATTATCATAATTACTTGAGAGAGATTTATGGTAGATAGAGTGTTCATGATTGATAGAGACAACTAATCAAACTATAAGAAGTATCCGAGAAGGAAGTTCACCGACGGGGGAAACCATAACTATTGGCCTTTATTACAATTGTTTACACCTTATTGGAGTTAATCTTTAGTTTTAATATTTTCATTCAGTTGTAGTAGTTTAAACAACACCAAGTGACAGCTTAGTATTCTGACAGCTTGCTTGATACGTTAACTCCCTATAGGATCGACTCTGGGCTTAATACCCCAGATTATATTTGCAACGCCCGTTTAGTCTTTTATTAGACTTAGTTGAGCGTGATCAAATTTTGGCGCCGTTGCCGGGGAATTAACGGTATTATCAAGTGTAGTTGTAGGTGTACATATTACTAGGTTTCAAGTTTGAATTTTTTTGTGTTTGATTTTTATTTTCTTTATGTTAGTTGTATTTGTTAATTTGAAAAAAAAAACATAGCATCATGGAATTATGAGATTTTAGATGTTAGTAATTCTACTTTTGATCCTTGTTATGCATATTATGAAGGAAACCACCCAGAGCAAAATTATTAAAATATTCCCGAGAGCGAGTTATGTGCACCAACTCAATCTTATGTGTAGAATGTGTGTGATATTTGTGGTGGTCAAGATGGTCACTTTGATGGTTGTGCTTATATTTCTTATCTTCCCCCAACCCCTTACTTTGATGGTTCTTCTTTTTCTTGTGAAGTTAATAGAAACAAAGAACCCAGTGATGATGACCTGAAAAGGCTCGAGGATATGATGAAGTGCATTTTGGAACAACAGGAGGAGTTACAACTGCGGGTACAAAGTCAAGATGAAACTATTCGCAACTTGGAGGCTCAAACGAGTCAACTAGTTGAAGCTTTTAATGCTCAATATGCCAATATTATGGATAGTAGCCAGGAGCAGTGTACATTAGAGATGGAAATTGAGGTGCCAATGGAGGGGTCCAAAGTAGAAACCCAACACTCTAACCAACTAGAATTTGAGGATGCCGATGTTGAAGAAGTAATACTAGAGTCAACCAGGGACGTTGAGGATTCAAATTTAATCGACTCTAGTGTGATTGATGTTGAGGATGTTGAAAGTCCTGAAGTTCATGTGTTTGAGCGCATTGGTCCTCACTCCAAACATTTTTCCACATTGTG
>ML429972.1:0-17774 GCA_005239525.1 Nicotiana knightiana
GCAGTTCAGAGTTGGCCACGTCCTACTTCAGCTACAGAGATAAGGAGTTTATTGGGTCTAGCACGCTACTACTGGCGATTTGTGGAGGGATTTTCATCCATTGCAGCCCCACTAACTAGATTGACTCAGAAGAATTCCCCGTTCCGATGGTCCGACGAGTGTGAGGCGAGCTTTTAAAATCTCAAGACAGCATTGACCTCAGCACCAGTCCTGGTATTGCCTTCAGGTTTTGGGATNATGGCTTTAGTTGTTAAAGGATTATGAAATCACCATTCTTTATCAGCCGGTCAAGGCGAATATGGTAGCAGATGCTTTGAGCAGGAAGACGAAGAGTATGGGTAGCTTGGCTTATATTTCAGCAGAGGAGAGACCTCTAGCCTCGGACATTCAGTCCTTGGCTAATCGCCTGGTAAGATTAGACCTTTCAGAGCCTCGTCGAGTTCTAGCATATGTTGTTGCTCAGTCTTCGTTATTGGGTGAAATTAAGGCTCGGCAGTTTGATGATTTGTGCTTGGCAGAGTTTTGGGAGACAGTGGTTCAGGGTGGTGCCAAGGAGGTTATTATTGGCGAGGATGGTGTTCTGAGACTTCAGGGCCGGGTATGTGCTCCTAATGTTGATGGCCTGAGGGAGAGGATTCTAGAAGAGACACACAGTTCTCGGTGTTCTGTTCACCCTAGTGCTAAAAAGATGTATCATGATTTGTAGCAGCATTACTGGTGGAGGCAGATGAAGAAGGACATTTTGGAGTACGTGGCTAGGTGTCTTAATTGCCAGCAGGTTAAGTGTGAGCACTAGAGGCTAGGAGGCCTATTTCAACAGATGCCCATTCCTGAGTGGAAGTGGAGCGCATCACTATGGACTTCGTGGTTGGGTTGCCTTGGACTTTGCGGAAGGTTGACGCGGCTTGGGTCATTGTGGATAGATTGACCAAATCAGCATATTTCATTCCAGTGGCTATTACTTTTACTTCTGAGAGGTTGGCCCAAATCTACATTCGGGAGATAGTTTGGTTGCACGGTGTACCGGTGTCCATTATATCAGATCGAGGTCCTCAGTTCACCTCGCACTTCTGGAGAGCGTTGCACAGTGATATGGGTACCCAGATAGATCTCAGCACAACATTCCACCCTCAGACTGATGGTCAGGTTGAGCATACAGTTCAGATATTGGAGGACATGCTCAGGGCATGTGTGATTCACTTCAGAGGTCAGTGGGACCAGTTCTTGCCTTTGGCCGAGTTTGTTTACAATAATAGTTACCAGTCCAACATCGAGATGGATCCATTTGAGGCATTGTATGGTCGGCGATGTCGTTCTCCTATCGGGTGGTTTGAGCCTGGCGAGGCTAAGTTATATGGCACCGACATGGTGAGAGATGCTTTGGAGAAAGTGAAGTTGATTCAAGAGAGGCTTCGCACAACACAGTCCAGACAGAAGAGTTACGCGGATCATAAGGCGCATGATGTATCATTTATGGAGGGAGATAAGGTTCTGTTGAAAGTCTCGCTGATGAAGGGTATTATGAGGTTCGGAAAGAAGGGCAAGCTGAGCCCGCGGTTTATAGGTCCTTTCGAAGTATTGAGGCGAGTTGGAGGGGTTGCTTATGAGCTTTCTTCACCTCCCAGTTTATCAGGAGTTCATTCGGTCTTTTATGTACCCATTCTCCGGAGGTACCACGCCAACTTCTCTCACGTGGTTGATTTCAGCACTATTCAGTTGGATGAGAAGTTGGGCTACGAGGAGGAGCCAGTTACTATTATTGACAGGCAGGATCGCCAGTTGAGATCCAAGAGAGTCTCTACCATAAAGGTCCAGTGGAGGAGCCAACCAGTTGAGGAGGCGACCTGGGAGTCTGAGGAGGACATGCGAAGCAGATATCCACATTTATTGAGCACTTCAGTTATGATTCTAGATTCGTTCGAGGACGAACGTTTGTTTAAGAGGTGGAGAATGAAATGACTCGACCGGTCGTTTTGTGTTATCAGACCCTGTTCCCCTAAATGAAACTTCCCATAGTGACTTATTGTGATTTATGACTTGCGGGGACGGGTGGTTTGGGATTCGGAAGCGTTTAGGTTGGTATAGGACACTTGGTTCCTTGAGGTTGTCCTTTAAGGCCAAGTTTAACTTCGGTCAACATCTAGATTAAACGACCTCATAATCGCGTTTCAACAGTTCTGGTAGCTTCGTATGATGATTTCGGAGTTCGGCGTATGTTTGGAATGGGCTTTCGATGATCCGGGGGCGTTTCGGCGCCCAATATCGGAATTTGAGTTTCCTTAAGTTTGAAATTTTGTTTGGAACATTTTTTTGTATTATCGAGGTCCGAATGGAATTCCGAGATCGGGAATAGTTCTGTTATGTCATTCATGACTTGCCTGCAAAATTTGGTGTCATTTCGAGTAGTATAGATCAGTTCGGCACATTGTTAGCGAATCCAAGAAACTTAAAGTTCCTATGTTTGGTTCTAGGGGTTTTGAGGTGAGATTTTGAGTTTTAGCGTTGTTGCGGTTGTTCCGAAGGCTTGAGCGAGTCTGTATTATGATTTGGGACTTGTTGGTATATTTGGAAGGGGGCTCGAGTGGTCCCAGGTGCCTCTCGGGCACCAAACAAGGCCAAAAACCAGCTGAAGCAGTTGCTGGTACACCTGATCTGGTGTGACCGTAGGTGCGGTTGCCAAGTCGCAGGTGCGATACCGCTCCTGCTATTCCAGCCTCGCAGGTGTGACCCCCAGGGTGGCTGCCCAGTTCTCGCAGGTGCGGACTCCTGCCCGCAAGTGCGAGCCCAGGCCCTTGTCTTATTTTCCTAAGGTGCGAGCTATTGCTCGCAGGTGCGATCCTTGAGCCGCAGGTGCGGAACTACTGAAGGCAGTGTGTTCTTTTAAACACGGGAAATGTTCATTTTCTCCATTTTTCTTCTACCATATTCGACTTAGCGAGCTTGGGAAAGGGCCAATCCACCTAACTACTGAAAGGTAAGTGATTTCTACTCTAATATTAGTTTAATATATGAAATCCTAGGTAGATTAACCTCCTAATTAGTGAAAAATTAAGGGTTAGAGTAAAAAGCTAGGGCTTTATGGAATTTGGAGGATTACCCACTAAACTAGCTATGAAATCATACAAAAATCATATATTAATGACCCTTAGGGTATGCGTAAGTGTTTCCTTCAAGGATTTCCGGAATCCGAGCATGTGGCCCGGGGGTGTATTTTTGGGATTTTTCAAAGTAGATTGAAATAACTACTTAATTAGATAAATTTCATACTTTTGAGCATAGATTGTTTCATGTATTCAATATTTGACTAGTTCCGAGTCCTTGAGAGGCGAGTTTGGAGGTTCGGGCGCGTTCTTGACCCGAGAAGTAGGATTCTACACGAGGTGAGTCTCCTTTCTAACCTTATAAGAGGTAATTGTCCCCATAGGTGATCATAAATAATTGTCCCCATAGGTGATCATAATTAATTGCATGTCCTTATTTGCGGAGGCTACACACGCACGAAGTTACGAGAGTCCGTGCGTAGCTACTATTATGTTATGTTGGGTAGTTCTAGGGCTCACAAGAATGCTTTTATGTGCCTTACGTGTGTCCCTAAATGTATTTGAGTTGCATAATATCCTTGAATTTGGTGTGAAAGTATTAGGAAGATATGTTCAAAAAAATCATATTGCTTAATTTCTTGTGTTTACGTACAATCTCTGTAAAATCCCTAAATGCTGAAAAATTATGTTTATGTATACGGCATCCGCGTCGCATGTATGATTCATGAGCAGGATAGCCCTATCATTATGTCAACCGCGTCGCATGTTTGATTCGCGAGCGGGGTAATAGATGCATCTATGGTTCGAGCCGATCGACCCTCGGCAGTGCACATTTATTTTTGCGATGCTTCGGTCGTATACATTCGGCCTATTATGTGCTATATAATTTAATGGAATTTTGCTGAAATTTTATAAACTGTTTCATGTGAAAAAGGGAATTTAGTACATTATATGCTAGTAAAATTTGACATGCAAAGGTAATTACAACTATACTTGATATTTTATGTCTTTGTGATTACTACGACTGTTATGCCTGCCTAGTTCTTATTAAATTATGTTATTTAGAAATGTTGACCCTAGTAAGTATCACGTCTACTTCTCGTCACTAATTCTTCGAGTTAGGCGAGATACTCACTGGATACATATCTGTTTATGTACTCATGCTACGTTTCTGTACTTAATTGTACAGGCTCTGCGGCAGGTGGATCTGGGCATTTATCGGGAGCTCGTCCCTGACGTATACGTGGCGTGGACTTCTCGGTGAGCTTTTTTCCCTGACGTGTCTATCTGAAAGCACCTTGGAGTTCTTCTTTTCTTTTGTTATGTATGTATTACTTTTCTTCAGACAGTAGGGAAAACTTGTATTTTCTTTTGGATACCTGTTTCTATTAGATGCCCGTAGACCTGTGATGCCAGTTCCTGGTATGACCACGTAGTGGATATTCTATTATTTTGGGTTGTAATGATGCTGGTGATTACTATATTTATTGCGCATTTTTGGTTGTCTAAGTCACTAATTTACTTCGAATTTATGCTTTGAAAGAAAAACCTCTTAAGAATGGTGAATTGTTTATAAATTAAAAAGGGATCATTAGTAAATTAAGATTGGATTGCCTGACATCGAAGTTGGGCGCCATCGCGACCTAAATTGGGGTTTGGGTCGTGACAGCATGTGTAAAAACTGTCAATTACACTATTCTGTTCAATGGTGAGACTTTGGAGCCTTTCAATGCTGCTAGAGGTTTGAGACAAGGGGATCCAATCTCCCCTTTTCTATTTGCAATTGCTATGGAGTATTTGAGTAGATTATTCAATGAACTGAAAGAAGATAAATAATTTAAATATCACCCCAGATGCAAGAAGCTTCACATCACTCATCTGAGCTATGCAGATAATCTATTATTATTTGCAAAAGGTGACATTGAATCAATAAGGAGATTACAGGAATGTTTCTTGGTGTTTTCAACTGCTTTTGGGCTACATGCTAATCTAGCCAAGAGTGCAATGTACTGTGGAGGTATGAGGGAGAAAGAAATTGAAGAAATCTGTCTACTATTGGGCTATTCTAAAGGGAAACTTCCTTTTAAGTACTTGGGGATACCTTTAGAAACAAAAAGGCTGTTTCTAATCCAATGGTCACAACTCATCAATAAGATAGTGGCTAAACTAACATCTTGGACAACAAAGAAACTGTCATATGCTGGAAGGAAGAAATTGATTCCAACAGTACTGTTTGGAATCCAGTCGTATTGGTCGAATCTTTCCTCTGCCATCCAAGGAGATTAAAGTGATTGATGCTCATTGTAGATGCTATATGTGGTATGGGGGAAATGAAACTGCAAATAAGGCTCTTGTTTCTTGGGACGAAGTCTGTTTTCCTAAGGTAGTTGGTGGACTGAATCTAAGTAACATTGTAATATGGAACAAAGCTGCTATTGCTAAATCATACTGGGACCTATCACAGAAGCAGGATAAACTTTGGATTAAATGGATTCATGCTTTCTACATTAAAGATCACTGTCCAGAAGTCATGCCAATCCCAAAGAATGCAAGTTGGATGGTAAGAAAAATTCTGGAGGCAAGAGAAGTCATACAGTAGATGCAAAGACCACTGGAAGTCCAGAAGAGCATTATAAAGCAAATATATCTATAGCTGATACCATCTCATCCTAAGATTAGTTGGAGGAAACTAATGTACCAGAATGCAGCAAGACAAAAAGCCATAGTTATTATGTGGCTCCAATGTCATGGAAGACTGCTGACAGTAGACAGACTGAGTAAATGGGGACTGAATGTAGATCATACATGTGTTTTATGTCAATCTAACAATGAGACAAGGGATCATATATTTGCGGAATGCCAATATTCTAAACACCTGTGGAACAAACTAAGGTTGTGGATGACTTGCAAATTGACAGGGTACAAGGCTTGGGATGAACACTTTTAGAATATATATGTCAACACATCAAGGGGTAATCTGCTCTAGCAAATCTTCTGAAAATGGCTTATACTGAATACATTCATATGTTATGGAGGGAGTGAAATCAAAGGATCTTTGAATATGTACAAAAAGACTCTAACACTCTGGCAAGGGAGATAGCATGTATGTGTAGTTTCGGAGCTACTGGAAATGTGAAGTTCCTAGTGCAAGAATTGATCTTCTAGGTGACAGTTGGATAGTATAGGATCCTTTGTATGTAGAAAGGTTGATGTGTATTTCTATGAACTAGCTAAGCTGGGAGTAGCTTGCTATGCTTTGTAAAGATGCTATTTAGTGATTAATGAAAAGTTGAATTACCAAAAAAAAAAGGGTTTAGACACGGGATTCTACAGTATTCTCATCAAAGAGTCATCGAGTGATTAATGGAGATCAATTTCTTACTCCTTTCATAGGTTGAAATTGTGTTTTGGATGTTTTGCTCATTTCTTGGCAAGGAGTTAATGATTTTGGCAACCTTGTTTTCTTTTGGTGCATTCATTCAGCATTGCGAAAGAATAATTGCACAAAGTACTAAAATTTAAGAGCTTTATTATGAGGTTTCTCTTGACCTGATTTATCATTTCATTTGTTCATCAATGTGTTGTATTTTATGTAAGAAGAGAAATGTCGAGATTATATATACCATACAAATCTAAGAAATAAAAGATCCAATATATGTTGTTTGATTCTAATGACTTAGGAACACAATTCATGCATGTTAACCAATGTATTAACGAAATACATCATCTAACAAGTTGAACAGGTTTAAAACTTTCATACATATCTATATTCATGACTAAATTTCTACATAAAGAAAGGGGAAAAAAGATTCCATGTTTGACATTGTTGTTTTCCGAGGGAGATCTAGAATTTCTAGTACAAGAGTACACTATTAAGAAACAGAGAAAAAAATTTATTAAGTGGGAATTGATCCCTCTTCCTCTTGGTAAATAACCCAACTTTCAAACAAGTGCATCATATCAACCTTCTTGGAGCATGGGTGCCAACAGTTAATATTATACCAATTTTAGAAAATATGTACATAAAATATATAATTTTGCGAAGAGATCATGGGTTCACGTGCTCCGCATTTTACCTTGTGAATCCGCTCCTGGTTGCTTGTTGTCATTTAACTCATACAAAGAGGGTAATTATGACTTTCCACGCTACCTTAAAAGATTCCCTATCCTCTTCAATTGCTACACGTTTTGGACCGCGATAGGCATTCTGCATGTCGTTCACAATATTTCTGGAATGTTTCATAAATTTTATATTCTTGGATACAAGTCATGTATTCAGTTATACTCATGATTCAAATACCTCTTTGAAGTAGAAAAATAATTAAAAGGTTAAAATTGTCTTGTTCGGAAAATATAAAGTTATATACTCCAATAATCTTTATTAGCCATGTAAAACTAAAATCACATCCTATTCAACTTTTCTCGTCTTATATGTTCAAAAATTATCTTAGATTTAATTATAAAAATTATTTCTTTTAAAATTAAACAATACTTCTAATTAAACATTACATGATGGCCTTATACTTTCTGTCTGTATTTCTTGTCATGTTCTATACTCTTCTTCTAAGTACATTTCTGGTGCTAGTAATATTGTATGTTGTTGAGTTGTACTTTGGAATGAACTGGGACTAGAAGTGGTTTATTCCATTAATTCTTTTTGGCTTTTATATATATATAATCTTTCATGTATGGAATTTCACTTGAAACACAAATTAAAAAATATGTCTGATGAAAAGTAAACGTCTTATTTAACCTTTTTCTTTTTTTTATTTCTAGTGAGGAAGAAGTATGTAAAAACAAAAAGTACATTAATTCGGCTAACATGTAAAATTATAGACGTGCAAAACAACATAGGAAAACTGATTTTTGAAAGTTAGATATTGTGTTTGAACATTCATTTTATTTGAAAAGAATTTGATGTTTTGTGAGAATAAAACTTCAAAAAATACTCTAAAGTTGTTTTCGGAAGTCAAAGATTTTCGTTTCAAAATCTGCCAAAAATTGTTAAAATCTAAAAATAGATAGATACTTAAAAGCAAAATTTGAAAAAAAGCTCCCAAATAGGTACTGTTCTAGTTGCAGTCTTTCCAACTCTTTTGCACAATTAAACAAAAGGCTCTATTTTACACCTACAACACTGAAAGCAATCTGCTAATTGATAGTAATTAGTACAGAAAAAGAATTCAAGTAATAGATGGATGATAAAACGAAAATTTAGAATGAAAGGTGACTAGGAGCAGAATAGACTCCATAAATGAGATGTTGAGGAAACCCAATATCAAAAAGAATAACCTATTTTCTTACATAGGATTTCTTTCATACTTAGAAAAGGGGGTGACCAGAGATTTTAGGTCCTCGTCGAACTGGAAACGTGACCTTGAGAATGTATATCCATGGCTCCTCAGATAGCCATGAGATCACCATACTGGCGCATCAAAATGATGGAACCTGCAAAGAGTGCTGAAGCTCGAAGCAGTTTCTGCAAAGAGGCAAGCAAAAACAAAAGTTACATAGGACGTGAGACTAAATTGCTACCCTTTTGTTTCGGACAAGTACAAAAATGATACTATCATCTGCTTAAATTTTTAAGCATGATAAAAATTGGAATTTAAGATACATTGAACATTGGACAAACCACCAAAAACCTGCAAATCGACTTATTATGAACAATAAAACTGCTTTCATCTACCCATATAATGGGGGAGAAACTGTTTACGAATAGCTAATTGACACGTCTACATTTCATTTTCTCGAGGCAATTTTCATTTAAACGGTTATGATGAGAATTGAGAAGAATTGGAGAATGTAATCTGGATTTCTACTTCATGTGTTGCAGTTGATTCACAAAGGTATAAACATAGTAATATATCAACTTTACTACGATAAGAACAAAGAAGGTCTGCCACGAGTTAATGAAAAATCAAACAAGAATCAATCATGAGAACGAGGTCTAAGCTACTATCACCATTTAACAACCACTAATATCTGGGCAGCGCTAATAGAAAATTGAAGAACAAGTTAAAGTGGGAAGAAAGAGATAAACAAAAAAGGAGATGCAGAGAGTAGGAGGATACAAAAAATATCAGTCTGAAGCCAAAGAATAATAAAAAGAAAAGCTTTTCATTATAATTATAGGCAGGGACACTATTCCATGTTTTAAGTTTTACATTCTATTCATTGAAAAGCATCGATTCAATGTAACAGCTGCAAAAAAATAAGATTATAAAGTCAGGATAATGGCAAAGTTAAGTACTAGTTATCAGACAATCCTGAGTAGACAAACGTACATTATCAGCTTTTGATCAAGCGGAAAGATCATCTATGCTGAAACTAGGAACAATGCCCAGACCAAAAAAGAATGAATAAGCCAAAACAAAAAGACGAACAAGGCCCAAAGCAAAATTAGTTGAGAAATGCTTTTCACAATAACAATCTCTTTTTGTTCAGACCTACATCCCAAAGGAAAAAAGAAAATTTATGGTCCCATAAAAGCTTAAAATTCCTGTAGACCAAAAATAGTGACAACAAACAAGCATACATAATTTGTTCTTGAAGCACATAAATTATATTTTTGCTGGAATTTTTCTCTTACTAAAGAATACAGCTGAATAAATCAAGGGATTTGAAATACTATTCCCTCAACAAATGCTGATTAGGAACACACTGACATGGTCATACACAACAGAATCCAATGAAAATATGCAAGATTCGAGTAAACAACTAGAGCTATTTTTTTTTAAACAATATAACATGTATCCTTTCGCCCCCTTCCCCTCCTCCAAAACAACAAGGTTAGAAGCCGAACATGTCCATGGAAAGTTGCATTGTTGACCAAAGCAATGTTGTTGATGTAAGTGATAGGCTTCCAAAAAAAAACATGTCCTCTGTTTTTTGTTCATACTTGAAATATAAGTTCCAATACATAATCTTCTTATTTACCTCAAAAACAGACCCCAGGGAAAAGTTCAACGGCAATCTGTCTTGAGAATATAGTAACATCATTAGCTTTTTATTATAAATGTATAACTGAGCAATCCCTAGGTTCAAAACTGGGAGGAGTATAGGCCCGCACTCCATCCTGCTCCCACTTAAATACGACAAATTGCAGGCAGTGGTAGAGTCATATAGCTCCAAGGGCTGTCAATTATGTTATATGTATATACACTATGTATTGAATTCCCATGACTTCTTCGTGTATTAATTTTTTAAAAATTTTGAGATTTGAGAAGAATTGGAGGATGTAATCTGGATTTCTACTTCATGTGTTGCAGTTGATTCACAAAGGTATAAACATAGTAATATATCAACTTTTCTACGATAACAACAAAGAGGGCCTGCCACAAATTAAGGAAAAATCAAACAAGAATTAGCCCTGAGTATGAGGTCTAAGCTAGCATCCCCATTTAACAACCGCTAATATCTGGGCAGCACTAATAGAAAATTAAAAGAACAAGTTAAAGTAGGTAGGAAGGGCTATATCACTGTAGAAGGTGAATCTGCCGTTTCTAACAAGCCTTCTGTCTTTGATCGACTTGGAAAATCAACTATGTGGACTTCCGTGTTTGAGAGATTGGGTCCATTAAAGAAGGGGAGCAAGTTCCAGAGAAATTATCCAAGCATAAGAATACCCGCTTCCCCACAGGATCTCCCGTTAGGGGAAAGCCACACGTGAAATAGACCGATACGGTGTGCAAATCCTCCAAATCTGAGTCCTTCATCTAGAGAGGCGCTAGAGATATCATTTTCTAAAAAATTGGGGACGTTCTGGTAGCACCCAAATTGACGACCAAATCGACGCGGTCTATATGGATCGATGATGAATGAGTTATCATACCTCAAAGGGAGGTAATAAAAGCGTAAGCTCATGAATTAACTTGACTCCAACTCTTGAGGGTCATCGTTATCCACATAATAATAAGGATGAGAATTGGCTAACATTGTTGGTGTCCAAACTATATCCTCCCCATTGTGGATGCGTTTTCTTGCATCCTTCTAGTCGAAGTACCTCGCAGCTCCCTCTCCTGAGTATGCCAACTCGAAGGGACAGATGGACCCTTAGCAAGTGGATAATAGGTTTTGAGGTAATGTACAATCCAACCGTAAACATAATGGATGGGAAAACAAAATCTGACCTGATCAAGTTAGGAAGAACACAAAATCTTATTCAAACCATGATAAATACTCGCCAAAACTAGGACCGCAAGGCTAATCTTTCGCCCGCTTGCCATCATGCTTGCCATCTTAAAAGTCTCGGGATGAATGAAGTTTTCTGTCTTATAGGGAACACAAAAGCACATAGCCAAATTGATAAGAATGCTGATACATATGTTTCATATTTCCTGTCAGACCTCACCCTAAGCTTGGAGAATATAGCTTCTTGATCACTCGACCACCTAGTTGTCTCGGGAATAACTCCAGTTAGGATTATGTGTCGACTTTAGGCGCGTGGATTTCTTTTTCTTTCGAAGTGGGGAAGGTTTATATTTGTCCACTTGCTCAAGGAGACCTTTTGGTTAACACTTGTACTTTCCTTGAGGTGTTGGAAGGCAGCAAATAAATACTCACAAGATCGAGGAATAAATCTCATATGTTTTTGTCCAAACCGATGGGTTCTCTTGTCTCATCAGGTACAACTTATTCGTACGTAGAACCCGTAATGGGAAGACCTCCAAGGATATATAAGTCCCAAAGATAGATAGATAGTTTCCTAGCTGATGTAAGAAGCGTGTTCGTCTTGGGGAACCAAGCCTCACAAAATGCTTGAAAAATGTTCGAGTTCCGATAATAAGTAAAAAGTGAGGCATAGACAGCATCATAAATCTCTGTTTTACTTAGGATTTTTTGGCTTCCACCAAGTACATCTTCATCACATTCTCAATTTCCTTGAATATGACGATACTCGTGCTACAACCTATATTCACGTACGTTGGTTCATGCCATAAGTTAGTTGACGTAAATCTGAGAAGAGATTATCTTTGGGATGATAAGAGGTTAATCGTATTGGTCTTACCTGAAACAAGGGTGGATAATGGTGATTAACAAGTATTAGAAGTGAAACAAATCAAGGATGTTATAACCCGTATTTTCGTGTAAACCTAGGGGTTCTTAATATCATCACGAGGTCATGGTTTAAGGTATTTGAATCATATAATATATGTATCATAAGTCTTGAAGTCAAACGAGTTATGAAACAAAAGTCGACAAAGGTTGTCGCAACTTATGTTCATAATTTTATTTAAAATTTAGGTCAAATGTTACTAAGTTTTTCTCCCAAATGGAATTACGGGGCGATCTACAAATCAAATTGAAGATCTATGAGTCTAGTTTCCAACGCATTAAACCATTTATCAATACAACATCTGAGTAGCGAGATATATGTATTATTGCGAGACTGCACAGCCTGCTAGGTGACAAGTAGGTGTGTCACCTACTTGGTTAAATGAGAGACCAAAACGATGCAATTCCGGGTTGTCCAAAAGTCTTATATCCTGCAATATAACCCTGATTATATATCACAGATAACCATACCTAAACCCCTGCAACTTCCTCCCAAAAATTATCCACAAACCCTAATTGATTTTCTCTCTCTTTGAAGTTCTAGTAGGGGTAAAACCTAGAGTTTGAAGAACCAAGATAAAGGCTGAGTAATCCAACAAGTAAGGTAAGTTTACTGCTCTCTTTCATCCATTTTTTCTGCTGTAAATTCATGGTAATTCGTTCTGTACTTGTAAGAACTCATAGGATGATGATCGGAAGTCGTGAGTTCGTGTTATTCACTTATAGCGGACTATTTTGTGGACTATTTTGTGTTGTTGCTGGGCTGCGTGCTTTACTACTGTTCTGTGGAGTTTTGGAGGAGGAAGGGTGGAGAAACACCATATAGATGTAGGGTGGTGGGCTGGTCGTTCGTCGTAACATTTCCTGGTCGTTTGACACTACTACTGTGGTCATTTTGTGTATGAAGAGATTGCAGTGTGTTGGGATATTGGTGATTGTTTTGACTTGTGTGAAGTCATATATATAGGGGAGGTTCTATCCGTTTCATCATGAAATATGTTATGGTCGATACATAATAGTTAGGACGCTTAAACGATAATGACAGTGTCGTTTCTCTTATTGTAGATTAAGGAGTCATGACATTTGCATAGCTTGAGGTTGGGAAGTATAAATACAAGGTATGTGAGGCTATCCCTTTCCTTCTTTTGCACGACTCCGATTATAAATAATGCAATAAACGAGCTTCCAAAGATACTCTACTCTTAGAAGCTAGTAGTACTTACATTGTTTCCCTTCGTATGGAACAACGGATGTTGAGGTTGCTTCTCTTATTCTTATGTTACCAATGTTGTTTGTACTTCCTGATTCTTATAATATTCTTGATGAAGAGTTATACGCTCAAATTACACCTTAAAATAGTTTAAGCGGTTGATTGTCAAATATAATAAGCCAACAAGGTTGGGGTCGAATCCCACAGAGAATAATATGGAGGCGATTAGGAATGTAAGAGAATTATCAATTATCGCGCAATGCCAAACAAATAGATTTTGGTTTTAAAATTGTTTATAACAAAAAGCTAAAATATAAACTAACCTAGAAAGCAAGTAAAATGATCAATGGCAACAAGTATGAATGCATCGGGAATTACACCCAAGTAACGGTCCAATGTATTTCATGATTTTATAGATATGAGCGAGTTGATGTTAATTAGCCACGGATAATAATTCTTAATTAGCTTTTTCCAAAGACTAATAAGACTTCCTAATTGAATTATTCCTAACCCAATTAAGAGATTAAGCACACCCGAATATGGCTACAAGTAGTTCAATCCTATCCCTAGGTAGAATCTATAAAATGAGGTTTAAAGACTCAAGTTCTTGTTAATTAATCTTTCCTAACCCCAAATTATCTTTTTCAAAATTATTTCGGAGTTAATGGGTGATTCCTAGGGTTAGCTAATCCCTTTGGAAACATTAAAGAACAAGAATAATTAAAGTAACAATAACTCACTTCATATACATATAAAATCATTTAATACATAAGCACAACAAGGTATTTATTCCACACTTTAAATATGAATATTCCCATAAACAAGATTCAAGTGTTGGAAACAAATACTACACACTTAAATATTCAATACAAATCAAGGAAATGAAGAAACAAACATAAATGGGTAAGAAATCCTTAACACAAGGTTGAAATCTTCAAATCCCAAGTGTATGTGCAAACCCTAGCTGCAACAAGTGTTTTGTCTCTTCTTCTCTACTCAAAAATATATTTTACAATTCCAAAGATATGCAGAAGATATCTCGTAGGTGTGGCTCCGCATAAGCGGACTCACCATCGCAGGTGCGAGGTCGCACCAGCGGCCAAGAGTCCGCAGGTGCTGATTCACTGGAGGTTTTGTGCAGTTTTCACCATTTTATGCTCAACTCCACTCCAATTCAACACCAACCACTTCATGGCACCATTTCCCTGAAATTCGAGCAATACACACTGTAAACGACCTCAGGTTATCATTGAGGGATGCAAAATCTAACGAAAAGAGGCTAAAACGAGTGGTAAAATCACCACTCATCAACACCCCCAACTTAAAGATTTTGCTTGTCCTCAAGTAAATCAAAACCAATAAATCAATGAGATTCTACAATTTCAAGCACAAGTTGCATTGCTAGCATTTATAAATCACATTCTCCAACTAAGCAGTATACTTATGGATTTGGTTGGTACTAAAAATTAGGCTCAAGCATGAATCTTACCTGAATAACTCCCTCATTTAAAAACAACTTCAAGAAGTTCAAGGGAGTTAAAAAAAAAACTTTAAGTGATAAGAATAAGCCTCAAGAAGTGACTCAACCACACAAGTCAACTACAAATGCTTAACTCACTCATTTCCGAATATATCAAGTTCACCAATCAATCCGAATTCATGTGCCCTCAAGAACGAAAGTCCCAAAATCATCATATTTACAAGGACAATACAAGGGACAAATTTACAAAGACACTAACTCTCACAAAGAACTTCAAGTGCCACAACAAATCATGCCATAGGCTTGCCCTTATTTTAATTCATGGCTTATTCAAGAATATTCGGTTGGAGATCCCATAAGGACTTTTTAAGCTTGTAATGTAGGCCTAGGGAAGGGTTGGATAAACATTGGGTACAAGTCACTACACCCTCCTTGAACACTACTCACACTTTTCTTTCTTGATGCACGTTGTTTCTTTTCAAACCACATAGCCTCATTTGCATCTAATTACCAATATAGAACCACTTTAAATACCTCACTAAATCTCTTCAAGGATCCCATATTCATATACATAAATATATCTCTTTTTCTTTTCTCCTTTTTTTTTTTGTATTTTCCTTTTGGAGCTTGAATAATTTCAAGTGAATATTTTGAGGTATAGATTCTACACTCAATGTAAAACATTTCCAGTTTCCACTTTGACACCATACCCCCAACTTAAGATTTTTTTCCTCATTCTCCATATTCAAGGAGGGACGGTTTCAAAAGAGGGAATTATTTCGCAAAAGGGAAAGGCTTGTAATGAGGTGACCAAAGAAAAGGTTCAAGGCTCAAATGGGGTAACTAGTGATAATATCTATACAATGGTGGCTCGAAAGGCTAAAGGTATTTTCAAGTAGCACAAAGAATGCCTAAGGTCATTTCTCCAACCAAACATAATTATCATTAGCATTGAAAGACTAACCGAGCATGTTCTACATGATGGAAGTAAGCACAAGATTTATTTATACAAACACTAACACACATGGCACATGAATTAATCAAGATGGACCAATTTCATTTTCTCATAGGAGTCTAGAGCAATGTTTTTAAAACTAGTGGGCAAAGAGTCACTAAAAGAGCCAAAAATTTATCACAAAGATTATTCTTCACCATGCAACTTACTTGTTTTAATTCAACACCAAAATTCAGAGGGGTATTCATAATTCACCTTCCACATACAAGAGACTAATTTCCCTAAGGTCCCCACTGCACAATATCAAGATAAACAGCATCGTTTGAGGGTCTCCCTAAGGTCTGCATCAGACTAGCAGACTGCAGGAGAAGAGGTTGGTCAGTGCTTCTGAGAACTCTCGTCATCATCATCATCCGCATCGGCATCATCACAATCGGTCATGAACGAGTAGTCCTCACTGTCATCAGCATCCGCAATTGGCAGCTTCTTGCTCGGCTGCCCCTACCTGATGATCGCCTTCACTCCTCTCCACACTTTGACCAGGATCTTACCTTCCTTTTTATTTTTATCCTTTTCCTTGTCAAATGACTCTTTCAGGTCAACATGTGCTTTGGCCAGGCTAGTGTAGGCAGTGTCAAGCTATGAAAGAGATGATGCCATCTTGTCCTGAGTATCAAAATACTGATGCATCTCAGCCCTGGAGTAGTACTCAGGTGGAGGCTGAGTCTGGGAAGTGGAAGGCCCAGTGGGGAGCTTGGACACGAGGTCCCGCAAGATAGCAAACTAGGAGTTCATCTCCCTAAAAGGACACTATGATGCAGCACGATGTGAGGAGGATACGATTCCGGCAGTTTGATACGCTCAAATTACACCTTAAAATAGTGTAAGTGATCGATGTCAAAAATAGTAACCCAAAAAGGTTGGGGTCGAATCCCACAGAGAACAATATGGAGGCGATTAGGAATGCAAGAGAATTATCACTTATCGCGCAATGCCAAACAAATAAGATTTTGGTTTTGAAAGTTGTTTATAACTAAATGCAAAAATATAAACTAACCTAGACAGAAAGTAAAATGATCAATGGCAACAAGTATGGATGCTTCGGGAATTACACTTAAGTAACGATCCAACGTATTTCACGATTTTACAAATATGAGCGAGTTTATGTTAATTAGCCACGGATAATAATTCGTAATTAGGTTTTCCCAAAGACTAACACGACTTCCTAATTGAATTATTCTTCACCCAATTAAGAGATCAAGCACACTCGGATATGGATACAAGTAGTTCAATCCTATCCCTAGGTAGAATCTACAAAATGAGGGTTAAAGCCTCAAGTTCTTCTTAATTAAATTTTCCCAACCCCAAATTGTCTTTTCCAAAATTAATTAGGAGTTTATGGGCGAGTCCTAGGGTTAGATAATCCCTTTGGAAATATTAAAGAACAATAATAATTAAAGAAACAATAACTATGTAAATTTCCATAAATAAGATTCAAGTGTTAGAAATAATACTACACACTTAAATATACAATACAAAGCAAGGAAATGAAGAAACAAAAATAAATGGGTAATAAAACCTTAACCACAAGAGTGAAATCTTCTCACAAATGTGTGTGCAAACCCTGGCTTCCACAAGTGTTTTCCCTCTTCTTATCTACTCAAAAATATATTTACAAAGCCAAAGATTGTTCAAACATATGCCCAGATCGTGTATAAGAATGGGTTGGGGATAAAAATGTGAAATTACAAAGCTGCCCAGATTTTTGCCCAATATTGATTCTCCACGATCGCGGAACTCCGTCTGCGATTGCGTAGGTCCAGGTTTTGAAGTTCTGCGATCACATGACCACACTGGCGATCGCGTTGAATATTGCAGGACTAGTGACCTGGTCCTTCTTCGCGATCGCGTAAACAGCTCTGAGATCGCGGTTAACCTTCTAATTGACTTATGTGATCGCGGGTCAGACCTTGCAATCGCGATGAAGAACTGGCTTCGGTCATTTTTCCTCATTTTGGCCTATTTTGACTT
>ML429973.1:9231-52744 GCA_005239525.1 Nicotiana knightiana
CATATCACCATGGACTTTGTAGTTGGACTCCCATGGACTCAGAGGATGTTTGATGCAGTATGGGTCGTTGTGGATAGGCTGACCAAGTCAGCGCACTTCATTCCAGTATCAGTTTCGTATTCAGCTGAGAAGTTGGCCAGGATCTATATGAGAGAGATTGTTAGACTACATGGTGTGCCCATATCCATTATATCAAACTGAGGTACTCAGTTTACCTCCCGTTTCTGGAGAGTTTTTCAGCGAAAGTTGGGCACCCAGATTGATTTGAGCATCGCATTTCATCCCCAGACGGACAGGCAGTCCGAGCGTACTATTCAGATTTCGTAGGATATGTTGTGAGCTTGTGTTATTGACTTTGGTGGTTCATGGGACCAGTTCTTGCCTTTAGCTGAGTTTTCCTATAACAACAGTTATCAGTCGATCATTCAGATGGCTCCGTATGAGGTGTTGTATGGTTGACGGTGTCGATCTCCAGTCGGGTGGTTTGAGTCGGGAGAGGATAGATTGTTGGGTTCTGTGTTAGTCCAGGATGCCTTGGACAAGGTGAAGATCATTCAGGATAGACTTCGTACAGCTCAGTCCAGGCAGAAGAGTTATGCGGATCACAGAGTTTGAGATTTGGCATTTATGATAGGAGACTGGGTATTTCTTCGGGTGTCGCCCATGAAGGGCGTGATGAGATTCGGAAAGAAGGGCAAGTTGAGCCCTAGGTACATTGGTCCATTTGAGATTCTGGACAGGGTAGGAGAGGTGGCCTACATACTTGCCTTGCCACCTAGTTTGTCAGCCGTGCATCCAGTATTTCACGTGTCTATGCTCCGGAGGTATATTGCGGACCCATCTCATGTACTTGACTTCAGTGGTGTCCATTTGGACAAGGATTTGTCTTATGAGGAGGATCTGGTAGCATATTAGATCAGCAGGTGCGACAGTTGAGATCGAAGAGTTATCCTTCGATTTGTGCTCAGTGGAAAGGTCAGCCTGTTGAGGCAGCTACTTGGAAGTCCGAGCCCGATATGCGGAGCCGTTATCCCCACTTTTTCCCGATTCAGGTACTTTTCTATGTCCGTTCAAGGACGAACGGTTGTTTTAGAGGTGAAGATTGTGATGACCCAAAGGTCATCTTGCATAATTTAGCAGAAACTGTGTTCTGAGGCCCCAAAAAGCCTCTGTTATTCTCACCTCGTTGCGTGTGCACATCCCGAGCAGGTAGCCGGGAAGCTTTTATGTGAAAATGTGTTGAACTGTTGAATTTATGATAATTAATAGAATAAAGTTGACTTTGGTCAACATTTTTGGTAAACGGACCCGGACCCAAACCCGTGATTTGATGGTCCCGGAGGGTCCGTAGGAAAATATGGGACCCGGGTGTATGCCCGAAATCGAATTCTGAGGTCCCAAGCCCGAGAAATGAATTTTTAAAGAAAATTATTTTCTGAATATAAGAAAGACTTTTGAAAATGAACTTTGATGTGAAATTTGTGTTACCGGGCCCGTATTATGGTTCCGGAGCCCGGAACAGGTTTAATATATGCTATGTGAGTTATCTATGAAATTTGGTGTAAAACGGACTTGAAATGACGTTGTTCGGATCGAAATTGGAATATTTGAGCTTTATAAAGTTTGAAGAAAATTCTATGAGTTTTGAGGTTTAATTCATTGTGTTGATGTTATTTTAGTGGTTTAATCAGTCGAATGGGTTCGTAGGATGATTTTGGAAGTCGTGTGTATATTTGGTGTCATTCCGAGTAGTATAGGTCAGTTCGGCACGTTGTTAGCGAAGTCTAGAAAACTTAAAGTTCCTAAGTTTGGTTCTTGGGGTTTGGGGGTGTGATTTTGAGTTTTAGCGTTGTTTTGGGTGTTCCAAAGGCTCAAGCGTGTCCGTGTTATGATTTGGGACTCGTTGATACATTTGGACTAGGGCTCAGGTGGGCCCAGGTGCCTTCCAGGCACCTAACGGGGTTAAAAACCAGAAAACACAACTGCTGGTGCACCTGTTCTGGTGTGACCGCAGGTGCGGTTGCCCAGTCGCAGGTGAGCATCGCAGGTGCGATCACCCAATGGCCTGGCCAATCATCGCAGGTGCTAAAAATATTCCGCAGGAGCAGAGCCGCAGGTGCGGTCTCCACTCCGCAGGTGCGGGCCCAGGCTCCCCAGCCTATTTCCACAGGTGCGAGGTTTTTCTCGCAGGTGCGGTTCCCGAGCCGCAGGTGCGGAATCACTGTGCAGGCAGTGTGTTTTATATACGGGTTTTAAACCCATTTTTCTCATTTCTTTCCTCTTCCTTGGGCAATTTTCCTCCATTGTTAAGGGCTAACGACTTGGTCTTCTAAGGTAAGTGAACTCTACTAAAAAATTAACTTCATGCATGGATTCTAGCTTAACTAACTACATAAATTAGTGCAAAAATCAAGAATTTGGGTAGTAACCTAGAACTCGTGATCATTTGAGAATTTTCTGTGAATTGGCCATGAAATCAAGTAAGAATCGTATATTAATGATCCTTAGGCTTTGGGTGAGTGTTCCCTTCGAGAATTATTGGAATCCGAGCGAGCGGGCCCGGGGTCGAATTTTGGTATTTTTGGAAGAATGCTAGGAATTGTATATTTAGGCTATGGGATTGTGTTAATGAGTCATTATTGATGTTAATGAGTTAATTATGTCTAGATATTGTTATTCCGGAGTTGAATGCAAAAGGAAAGGCGGTGTTAGAGGCTTGATTGCTATTTTGGACCCGAGGTAACTGTCTTGCCTAACTTTGGTGAGGGAATAGGTATTGTATGCTATGTGTTAAGTGTTTATCATTTTCAATGCATAGGTGAGGTGACGAGTATCTATGCATTGTGTGTCAAGCATGCCCGTGAGTCTATTTTCGATAAAAACCTTATTATTACTTCCATGTTCGTTATAATATGCAATTGTCTCTACTTGGAAGTTGATTAATGTTGAAAACTCTGGTTGATGAACTCATGATGTATTGGTTCGATTGAGAACCCAATTGTAAAGGATATATTTGAAATGATTGGTTATAGCTGAGACCCTTGCCGGGCAATCGTTACGATATTGACTGATACTTTCCCCTTGCTGGGTGATTTTGAATTGTATTTCCACTGTGTTGTATTCCTTGCCATTGATATTGTCATTGTTTTGGTAAGGAAGAGAGTAAAAGAATGAAGGGTGATGCCGTGCCATATTTTATATTGTTATGCACGAGGGACATTCCGTGCCATATTTTGTATTGTTATGCACGAGGGGACATTCCGTGCCATATTTTATATTGTTATGCACGAGGGGACATTCCGTGCCATATTTTATATTGTTATAGACGAGGGGACATTCCGTGCCTTATCTTATATTGTTACGCACGAGGGGACATTCCGTGCCATATTTTATATTGTTATGCATGAGGGGACATTCTGTGCCGTGATTGTGATGTTTTATGCACGAGGGGACATTTCGTGCCATGTTTATGTTGTTTATGCACGAGGGGACATTCCGTGCCATATTTTATATTGTTATGCATGAGGGGACATTCTGTGCCGTGATTGTGATGTTTTATGCACGAGGGGACATTTCGTGCCATGTTTATGTTGTTTATGCACGAGGGGACATTCCGTGCCATATTTTATATTATTACGCACGAGGGGACATGTCGTGCCGTACCTTTTCACTATTTAATTTGTGTTGTCAATTCCCGTTACTATTTTTCGGATATTTTAGACTGTTGTTTTCGTTTCCGTCATTTCAGTATTCGCTATCTCTTACCCCCAGCATGTTTTTCCCTGTAATTCTATTCTTTTTTAGTTTCTACTATACTATTAAACTGCACAGGTACATTTTGTTGTCGTATCCTAGCCTCGTCACTACTTCGCCGAGGTTAGGATCGGCACTTACTCAGTACATGGGGTCGGTTGTACTAATGCTACACCTGCACTTCTTTATGTTGTGCAGATTACGTAGCCGGACCCAATGGACATCACTAGTGGGAGTGTCCTTCAGTTCACCCTAGAGGCTTCAAGGTATACCCGTTGGCGTTCGTGGGCCTTGGCGTCTCTCCTATCCCTAGTTCTTCATTTCTGTCTTGTTTTTCCTCTAGTTTTCAGAGAAAATCATGTATTTCCTTTCAGACTTTGTATTTAGCACTCCTATAGACAGTTCATGAGTTTGTGACTCTAGGTTTTGGGAAATTATTGCAACATTGTATCATGTTGTCTCTACTTAGTTTTGAAACTTTATTTATTTCCGCTGCTAAGTTGCGAACTGTTTTAGCTTATTCTGTTAATTCGATGTTATCATGTTAGTTTAATTGTACACGTTGGGTCTAGCGGGTTCAACGTTAGACGCTATCACGGCCTGATGGTGGGATTTTCGGGGCATGACAATAACGACCTTGAAGCAGGATTTCTAAGATGCAAAAATATAAAAATTCAGGATTTTAAAGAATGAGATAAGTCCTATGGGCAAGATTTCTAATGCATATAAATCATCATCACAATAACCTATATGCGTGATTTCTACCCAAACCCAACTATAATATATACATATAAAGTCCCTCCCAGCTTTGACTAATAATCCCATATCTGTTTTACAAAGATTATTATTACAGGCCAGATATAAATAAATTACAGAATGAAATGACTATGTTATATGGAGCCTGGATAGGCCCAACAGTAAACCTGGAAATCCATGCCTTCAACCAAATCTGAAGTGTGACAGTATCTCATAGTATACCAAATGGTCTTCCGGTGCGTCAAAGTTCCCAAGGGCCTCAGGGACCCCGAGCAATGCTTACACCAGTAACCCTTTTAAAGAAATAATTTTTTTGTGAACAAGTGTGGAAAAGCCATCCCCAGTGTGTCAGAGTTGGGAGGAGTCTCATGGACTCCTAGGCAGTGCTCACACTGGAGGGGCAGGACCCTAGAATTCTAAGAGTAGGAGTTGAAAAATAGTATATGAAAATTGGGGATATTTTTAGGAAAATAGTTTGAATTTTAGAAGTTGATAGGAATAAACAGAGCCATTCCAGTACTTTAAATTTCAAACAAAGGTTCCAGCAATCAAACAGCAGACAGAAATAGGATCACAACCACTTCAAGCAAAATTTCACATTGCCTAGGATTGACCTAGTTCATTAGTTATTACTAGGTGGGCATATAGCATGCTGGAAACAGGATAATAAACATATAACTACACATAGAAGGGTAGCAGGGTTTGGGAACATAGAAGTCCTTAATAAGGAATACATTAAACAAGGCAAGAGTGAAAGTATGATAGTTGAGAAACAAGTGGATTAGTATCCTAGACCAAATAAGAACATGCATGAACCAGACTAGCATATTGGACAAAATAATGTTATGAGAGTTGAGGAAAGCCGGTTAACAGAGACATAAAGCAATCAAAGGCAGGCTGACAGACAAATTACATAACATACTGAATTGGACCTAATGACAGAGATAGACATATTGGTTAGGAGTCATGAATAGGAAGCACATACTGTTAATTGCATATGAAAACAGCCAGATTACTGAATAGGACATACAAACATAGATAGACATGCTTATTAGGATCAATAAACAAGAAAGATAGGAATTTAAGTCCACAGAAGTAGTTATACTAATTAAGATCAACAAACGGGAAAGACAGGAATTTAACTACACAAAAGTAGTTATACTAATTAAGCTGAACAAACAGGAAAGACATGAGTTTAACTACACAGAAGTAGTTATTGCTAATTAAAATCAACAAAAACAGGAAAGACAGAAGTATTCATGTTAATTGAAATCAATATACAGGAAAGACATGGACTTAATTACACAGAAGTAGAGCAATAGACAGGAAAGCACATAGGTTTAAACTTCATAGCATAATGAATGACAATAGGAGGAGAGACATACCAGTTAAAATAGCAAACAGGAAGGTAAAAGGATGCAGAACCTAATAGTCTAGCCTTGGCTTTCAGCAGGCTAGACAGTGTAGCAAACACAAGTAACAGAAAGGTAAGAGCAAGAGTTTGTGTGTGTGTGCGTGTTTCTTTCTGAATGTGTTCGTGTTAAAGAAAAATCAGAGTGGGGTTAATATAGCACTTAGCAAAGTAAAATAATTAAGGTAAAGAATAAATCATAGTTCATAAAACAAGGTAAACAATCAGTTAATGAGGGAATTAACTTAATCAATTCACACAGAAGAATCCGGAAAGGACAACTTAAATTGGGGAGAATCCCTTAACGACTCAGATTGGGGATTGAAATCAGGTAAACAAATCAATTATTGACCATAAATCAGACTAATTAGTCTAAATAAGGCAAGTAATACCAATTAAAAGTCATAGATAAGGAAAATAGGTAAAGTCACAGAGCAGCACTAATTTTAACAGAAAAATATACTTCGAATACTAATAAAACCAGTCAATCTATTTTGATTCACAAAGACAAACAATAACGGGAAAAATCACTGAATACTTAGTGTAATAAGCAGAAAGACCTAGGGTTTAAAGCATACACACAAAAATTAGTCGAACTAGCAAAGGATAATCAGATTCAAACACTTGGAAGTTTAAAACCTTTTGAAGAGAACTTAGGACAAAACCCTAGTTCGCAGAAAACACTGGAATCGAATAATAATAAGGGGAAAAAAAGATTTTTCGAAGAAAAATACTCAATAATGCTTAAAATCGTCTCACATCTACAAGGATCTGAATAGAACCACATAGAAAGAGATTAAGGTTTTCGAAAATGACAGAGATGAAAGGAAATCTGGTTTAAAACCATAGATTCGAGCCATAAACACGAAGCAAGTAATACTCACAAACGTAGATGGCCATAGATAGGCTCATGAAAAGGTTTTGAACAAATCTGATTCGAGACTTCTTCATAGAACAACAAAATCGAACACCCAGAAGAGGTAGGAGGCCAGCAAGGGCCGGAAACTACAGAGAAATCCCATGGAATGGTAGTTTTCCGGTGACGGCGGTTTGGTTTTAGGGAGAGTGTTTGAGAGAGAAGGGAAGAGGTAGGGAGAACGAAGACGGCGGAACAAAAGAAAATAAGGGGGGTCAGGGTTAGATTAGATTAAAAAGGAAAGGAATAATGTGGACCGTTGATCTCAGAGATCAACGGTCACGATTAGAGGAGGTTCTGGGTCGGGTTAGATAAAAAATTGGGCTATGATTTTAATTGGGCTGTGGGGTAATAATTTGGGCTAGGTCCGAAATTAAAACAAAATTAAAAAGGCTATTTGTTAAATACCTATTAGTTTGATAAATAATTTGTAAAATAGTTAATAAATTATAAAAAATGATTTTCATGCATAAAGATGATTTAAGATAATTACTTAAAATTATAAAAATATAAAAAGCAATTTTCTGGTGAAATAAGGTAATTATGCACACATGGGTTATTATTGCAAAGTTATTGCAATTATAACGCTAAAAATGTAAGTGTGGCTATTCATGAAATGATTAAAGCTTAGTATAAATATAAATGATAAAAATTAAGTAATAAAATTATTATAAACCATTTGTGATGCAATTAGTAATACTTATATCATAAAATACTAGGACATATTGATAAAAATCCTTAGAAAAATGGAGAAATTATGAAAAATAGTAATTGATGCTCATGCATTGTTTTGAAGCTATATATGCATTTTAAAAATAATATAGGGAAAAATTAGATATCAAAAATCCCAACATAGTACATTTATAATTATGACAAGATAATGACATTGGTACAGCTATTTAATGGCTCAGTACGGACTTATATTATTCTTGCAGACTTGGTCAGCTCTAACCACGTGCCTTTGGAAATTTCTCGTCTTTCCATGACGGTCATCGATTTGTACTGCCTCGAGGTCGAAAATAGGGAACCTTCGATATGCTCCCTCAAGAGATGCACCTCGGGACCAAGCTTCGAATTCTGTCCCGAGCTTCTCGCTTTCGGGCGTAAAATCGGACTCTCCAATTTTGGCCGTATACAGATAGTCCCCACGTTTCTCAGAATGAAATGATAAGGAACGGTCTTGAATTCTTGCCTCTTCGGTTTCCCCATTATGACGTCAGCCATGTGAGATCATTAAATGATGTGACACAAAGATTGTATAGAGGTCTTTGTCATCATGATTCTCGAAAAGCCCACAACCCGCCATTGGTCGCCCTTTCGGCTCCTCCAATATGCTTTAAGTGACTCTTATAAATACTTCAATTCCCCATCTCTTAAACATTTACAACATCTTCAAACTTTCAAACCTTTGCTAACAGTTTCCCGTCTTCATCCTTCTTCTATGTTCACCTTTTCATCAGCTTTCTTTGAAACTTTGCTATAACCATGGCCAAAACTTCCAAAACGATCCCTGAGAAAGAGGAAGTCCCTACTTCATCACGCTCGTCTAAGAGCAAAACAAAAGCTCCTCCCCATATTGAGGAGTGCATTCCTGGGCCCTTCGAGACATCCTCCGATCTTAAAATTGATAAACCTCCTTCGGTACCGAGCTGATGTGAGCCCATGTCTCGGTACATAAGTTTAGTGACCGATACAGAATAGATTGCCTCTCGGGGGAGGTGGTGCAAGTGGAAATCCCTTCTTCGTAAGAAAGCATACTTACACACAAAGCTGGTTTCCTTAGCATATATACGTACCCTTTTAATTTGGGTCCTGTAGATTCTTATTCTCCACCGATAGACCCGGTGATCCTCGATTTTTTCCGTCAATATCGAGTGAAACTTGGTCAAATTCATCCTTCTTTCTGGAGAATTTTCTATTTGATCAGACACTTCTCTAACATGGTCAAGGGGATGTCTTTTACCCTCGACCATCTGATTAGATTGTACAGCCCTCGTCTCTATCGAGGGGGGCTAGTCAAGTTGCAGCACCGAGCCACCAAAGCATTATTTGCTTGTATTGATGAAGATAAAGACCGGGGGTGGATGAGTCGGTTTGTTCAAGTCAGGACCTCGGACCTCATCCCTGTCGAGCAGATGCCATTCCCTGAGGAGTGGAATATGAGACGTAAGTGTCACTATACTGAGCATGTTTCATCATCTGAATGCCTTCCTTTTCCTCTTTTCAACTAATCCCTTTTTCGAATTGACTCTCTTCTGATTGTATATCCACCGTGTGGTTTCCTGGCACGGTCATGGACCTCCCGAGATTAAACTCTTGGATTCCCCTCCTCGTACGATAAGCGCGTTTGGCGTGATTTGGCCAAGACGTGATGGCAGGACAAAAATCATTGTACGCCCTTACCACTGTCACTTATAAGTTCCTCATGAGTAGACTTCTTAGTGAAATGGTTGATATTTTATGCTTGTGCAGACCTCGGGGAAGTAGTTTCAATGAAATTGCCTCCTCTTAGCAAATAAGACACCCAAAGACCTGTCAAGGACAAACAAAGAAAGGAGGAAGCATCGGCGGAGTCCCCGAAACCCAAGAAATCTAAGGATCAAAAGCCCAAGACCGATGCTATGGTCTTAACTTCGGCGAGTGCGGACAGTTTTCATGCTGAAGACAAAGACGATGGCAGTCGCCCACTGGTGCATAGGGCAAGACGGGGTGCTGATGCTTTGAAGGTTGCTGGTCACAAGACTGCTGAGTCGGAGGTGGCCAATGCGGCCCCACCTCGTATTGAGAAGGCCCTCGAGGAGGGTTTAGATGCAGTCTTCGAGCCAACCGTCGGACAGGATACAACTTGTGCCGATGAACACTTGGTTGGCGAATTCTAAAGCTCTAGTACTGAGACTCATCGAGGACGTGAGGAAGCCCCGATAGAGGTTGACATCATGGGTGTCGTCAATCGGGCCGATCGTTCTCACCGGGGAAAATACGGGATGCCAAGAATAGGGTAGCTTCCGGTGTAGGGGCCTCCCTGGGGGAAGATGATTTATTTAGAGATTACTTTGCCGGCGTCGAGGAGGATGCTGATCTCGATGCCCCCATTATTATCAAGGAGGCTGAGAGACTCCAAAAATAGGTGGTTTTTTCTTTGACACAACCTTCGTGCTTCGAGTTTCGGCCCTTGTCTTTTATAACTTCTTTCCTTTGCTTTGTAGGCCACGAAGCTGTATGACCAGTCCTTCTCCAAGTTACGAGATGAGTTGGCCCATCGTGGGGAGGAGTTTGATAAGCTTATGTCGGAGTCGAATGAGCTGAAGTCTTCAAATTCCCGAAAGGAAAAGGAGTTTATTGACTCTCAGTCAAGCTCGGAGAAGGCACTCCAGGAGCGGGCCAACTTCATCGAGCAGGTAGTTTGGTATTCACAAGCTCGCCTTTTGTTTTCATGATTTGGTGTTGATTACCTTGATCTGGTATTTGTAGATTGAGAAAAAGGATGCCCTAGCGGGGCAACTCGGGAAGAGGTCACAGCCAAAGATGCAGAGATCCTTGAGCTGAAGTGACGCGAGGATTGCATAGCCTCAGAGACGGATTCTCTTCGGGAGGAGATGGCCTCGACTCAGAGTCTTCTTCGATCTGCACAAGAGGAGGCTCACAAATTTAAGGCGCTTCATGATGAGACGGCTGCAGGATTGTCCACGGCCAAGTCTGAAGCCGATGCACTTATATTCTCATATCGGGAAGATGTTGTCGCAACAAATACTCGGGCCAGGGAGATATTTGAAGAGGTCGAGCGCAAGTTGGCTCGCACCGTTGCTCATGCTCGTTTGGAAGCTCGGAGGCAGGCCTTTGAGAAAGTTCATGCCAAGAGTTTTGATATCTCTACCGAGATCGAAGAAGCCAAGGCCTTGGAAGAGGAATCGGCAATTCCGACTACTTCGGACGAGGGCTCTGCAAGCGACTCGGGAAGTAGCAAAGAATAGAACATTTTGCTCTTTTTACTTCCTTCTTTTTTGTATGTGGTCTTCGCGGGGGAGTTTTGTAAATGCACCTTTGTAAATATATTTTTGTAATGCAAAGTATTTCTTGTTTAATGTCTTCAAAGTTTTTCTTATTAGTGTTCATGCAAAAGTTGAGCTTGAATTTTGATTTAATCCATTCGAGCTTGGTCTCGGGGTAACAAAGACCCTTGATATCGGGTTGGTAAGGAATAAATTTGAATCCTCGATCCCTCGAACGTTGTATGATAACGTCATTCTTATGACATGACTATGAAGTGACCGAGGTGGCACCGTCGGAACATTTCCCGAAAAGTCATATTGCTTGTCATAGCTGATTAGCTACCAAAGTTAATGAACAGTCGTCGTTCTTCTTATATATATATACGTTTTTTCCTTTCATTGAGGGCTTTGCTGCTTTGTGCGACTAACTTTCTCTAAAGAGTTTTCCTTTCTTGCACCAGTCCTTCCGCCATCTTAGTTCAAAGCTTTCGCCCGAGTTTTAATCTTCTTCTTTTCTTTGAAGGAGTTATGGCTACTATCTCTACATCTGCTCATCAAAAAGAAAGAAATCCCTCATCTGCTTCCCGCCGGCCGGTGGTGCACCGCCGGCATTTGGCGAGCTAACCTCGAACTATTTTGTCTCGACGAAAGATTTTACGATAGAGAGACCTATCAATGTTCCGGGCCATCGAGAACATGCATCGAGGTTCATTTGATCAATAGAAGAGAGACACCTCGAAGCTATGAGGAAAGACTACGGATGGGCAAAAAAGGTGATGCTGCAGGTACCCTCCCGGGAGGAAGGTATTATGGCCCATGTAGAGGGGTTTTTGAACGTGTATACGTACCCTTTTACGTTGGGCCCTCTCGACCGACTCGTACTCGAGTTTTGTCAAAGATATCGAGTTACTTTGGCCCAGATCCATCCATCTTTCTAGGGGATCGTGCTGATGATGAGGTTCTTTGCTGAAAAGGCCGAGCTTGAGTTCACTCTTAGTCACCTCATTAGATTTTATCAGCCTTTGCATTATCGAGGTCTAATTACACTGCGATGCCGATCCACCAAGCCCTTTATTACCAGTGATGACGAGGACGGGGATCAAGGGTGGATGAGTCGATTTGTTCGAGTGAGGACTGTTGATATCATTCCTACGGAGTTCCTGCCCTTTCCTGAGAAATGGAATTTCAAGCGTAAGTGACATGCTGTACTTTAGTATTTTTGTTCTCGGTGGAGGTAGACTCCATAAGAACGTTTTCCTCCTTTCTCTGCAGCGATCTTGTGGATGCCAAATGAGGTCCCCGATCGTGCGGGTTGGGCCCGCAAACTGGCGGCCTCTTCGACTTATGATGAGCGCAAGTGGCGAGACTTGTCGAAAGGCAAATGGGAGGCTAAGCACCATGGTATGTGCTATGTAATCCTTCTCTCGAGGAGTGCTTCCCTTTACGTACACTAATCTCTTGGTTGCATGCATCAGCAAGTTTTCTAAGGTGAGACCGTCCTCTTTCGATGATGAGGAAGGACCTTCGACTTCTAAGCCAGGAAAATATAATAAGAGAAAAAGATCCTCGGAGGATGAGGATACTTATATCAAAACAGGTCCCGCCAGGGGCCGTGGGGAGGATGCATCCAGTGACGAAGACCTCATATTCGTTGGTCGATCTGTGGACCGCAACGTGCGTGAAGAGGACAGACCTGCGTTGATGGCTCGAACCAGGAGGTCTCCCTAGGTTGAGGAGCATGCCGTGCTCGAGGCCCCCAACCTCGAGGGAGATATTTCACAAGAGAGGAGGGGCGAAGGTACTTTATTGCCCAATCTGGAAGCGGGTCCTCAGATGCGGGGAGCACTCCGAAAGAAATGGGCTCCGACGTGCCTCTTCCTAATCAGAGCACCCCGGGTTGCTCTACCGGGGCCGATGAGACCGAGCTGGTGGATGCAAAACCGACCTTCGAGGAAGCTCAGCGACTTCGCTCTACGGTGAGTTTTGAAATTATTATAACTTTTCGAACTTCGTACTTCCTTCTTTTAAACTGAACTTTGTTTCTCACAGGCCTTCGATTAACTCAAATCCAGGTTGCTTCGTTGTGAGGCCAAGTTGTGTAAAACCTTAAATGGGGAGAAATATCTCAGGCTCCTTTGTGACAAGAAAACAAGAGAGTTGATACACCTTCTATAGGAGTTGTACCAGAGTCACGATTATGAAAGCAATCTCGAGAAATAGGTTACCTCTATTTTGAGGGAATACGGGTTTCTTCTCCCATCTTCGGAAGCTAACGTTTTGGTATCTTAGTTGCAGAGAAAGACAGAGGCGCTGGAACGCCTTCGGGGCGAAGTCAACCAAGTTAATTCTAAATGCACTAAGTTGAAGTCACAAATAGATTTCCATGTTTCGGCCAAAAGGAGCACTTTGGCTAAGGTCTCCTCCCTTAAGATACGACTTCCTAGTGCTCGAGAAAGCAACTTGGTCCAGACTAGAAGGATTGCTAAGCTTGAAACAGATCTTTTGAAGATGAAGGCCGAAGTTGTAGAGGCTCGAGCCGAAGCTGAAGAGGCCCGAGTAAAGGTTGATAAGAGGGTGGTTGTCTACTTAAAAGATGCTACTGAGGCTCGGATGAAGTTGCGGGGGGCTTCTAACAGAGAGAGAATAAATAATGAGTATGCCCGATGTAGATCCCGTAGGGAGACCCTCGAGGAGATTCATGATACGGGCTTTGATCTCTAGGAAGAGATAGAGAAAGCTAAGGCAAACGAGATTAAAGCCAAGTTCCTCCTCTCTACCGACGATGAAGCCGATGTTGAGACGAAGGGGGAAGAGCTGACGAGGATGTTATTCCCGAGGGGGTTGATGAAGGCAAATTCCTCGAGGGGGAGAAGACAAAGTCCTTGATAATAACGGTAGATTAGGTTTTATTTTAAAAAATAAAAAATGCTCCCTGTGTGAGTGTTGTAAATGTACCTTAGCACCATCATTTATATAAAGAGATCTTTCGTTTTGTCTTTGTCTCTACTTTTGTGGTTTGAATTTTGATGCTTGCCATTGAGGTCTTATAAGCTTGATTTTGCCTCATTGAGGTTTTTCGATTAGACCCCGAGTGAGATGACCTCAGCCTTCATATCGAGGGTATGCCCCAATCAGGGGTCTTATAAGTTTGGTATTATGGCCTTGGCCTTGATATCGAGGTTGTTCCCTTTTAAGGTTTTAAAAGTGCAGTGTTTCCTCATTGAGGCCTTACTAATTGGCCCTTAGGCTCTTTATCTCGGCCCTGAGGCTCCTTGGATCGGCCCTGAGGCTTTTTAGGTTGGATCTTAGGCTCTTACGCGTTGGCCCTTAGGATCTTTAGGTTGTCCCTGTGGCTTTTTATGTTGGGTCGATGTGACCTCTAGGATGGCTATAGTTTTACCTCATGTTGGATAAATATTTTGAAGTTTTGACTATGCCTTGGCATGTTTTGTGTTCGTCTGACTCTTCGATGGCTCAAACGAGAACCTCGATTATAAGTCGATATATGACAACAGTTGAGTACCTCGGGAGGTTTACTCGGAGGTTGATTTTTCAAAGCCTTTTCATTGAAGGCTGATTGTTTCGAAGCCTTTTCATTGTTCGGAGCTGATATTATCAAAGCCCCTATGCTTACGCCGAGGTTAGCCTGATTAACCGGTTCTTTTCGAAGTATTTTTGAAGTATTTGAAGGCCTGTAGTTTTATGGCGGTGGTCGGACGTCTCCGAGCCGCATTAATTTGGCCAGAGCCTTTTAATATGACCATAGTCTTTATGTTTGGCCGTAGCCTTTTAGTAACCGTGTGAGATAGCCTCGGCGTTTATATTGAGGGTACGCCTTTTTAGGGATCTTACAAGTTCGAATATATAGCATCGGGCTTAATATCGGGGTATTCCTTTTTTCTAAGGTCTTACTATTTTGATTATGCCTCGTTGAGGTCTTATATATATTATTGACTCATGGATGCTTACTAGCTCGAAGTTTCCTCGTTGAGGGCTTACTAGTTTGAGTTTTTTTATGGCTCGATGAGCTGACTGTTGACGATAGTCCCTGAGTGTTCGGGAGTATTTGGCCTGGAGCCATTTTTTGTAAATATAGAATACTTCTTTGAGGTATGAAGAATTTTGATGATGAAAGATCCTCCTTCGATTACATGTTTTTTCCATCGAGAGTTTGATTATTCTACGCGGACACGGTTCATTCGACTATTTGGCCCGATACAACATTCTCTTGTCAAGACCCTCTTTGGCATATTTTGATTTTTCTGAGGAGGTGACCTCCTAGGGGGATGTCCCCCAGTATTTGACGTTGATTTGATAAGAAGCCTTGAATACTTGTTGAGTTCTCCTTTGGTAGCATATGGATGTTGCCTCATTAAAAACCTCGTCGGTAAAACCCATTTGGGATAAAACCTGATCTAAGGGAAAAAGAGTGCAACGTGTGCTTTAAAACCCAAGGTCTTCGAGGTGGAGGGTGCGGCGATTCCTTTCGATCGAACGCCTGTGATGGGTTAGTATAAATGAAAAGGGGGAGGTTTGTACCTTAGCAGTGATAGCGTTTGAACCTTGGTATGTTTAGTAGAGGTCTTTTATTTACTCATTCGGGTGTAGTCGAGGATGCAGGTTGCGGTCGCTACTTGGCTGTTTGTTTGTCCTTTGGCTCCTTCGATGTAGAAAGAATAGATGTCGGTGCCACATCATGCACCACGAACAGCTCTCTCACTGCATGCTACTCCCCGTATACTATTTTTACTCCGTCCTTTGTTGGAAACTTCATCATTTGATGAAGGGTTGACGGCACCGCTCTCATATTGTGTATCCATGGCCTACCGAGTAAGGCATTGTATCTCATATCACCTTCGATGACGTGAAACTTGGTGTCTTGAATTATACCAGCCACGTTGACTGGGAGGATAATTTCCCCTCTAGTCGTTTCGCTCGCCATATTGAATCCATTGAGGACTCGAGAGGCAGGCACGATCTGATCGAGCAGTCTGAGTTGCTCTACCACCCTCGACCTGATTATGTTGGCTGCGCTACCTGGGTCCACGAGCACACGTTTAATTTGAAATTTATTCAAAAAGAAAATAAATTACCAGTGCGTCATTATGAGGCTGAGACAAGGTTTTGATGTCCTCTTCGCTGAATGAAAGAGCATCTTCCGGTATGTAGCTTCAAGTTCTTTTTTCCCTGGTAATGGATACTTTTTTTCGCTTGAAAACGGGTCTCTGCGGGACGTCGACTCCTCCGATGATCATGTGTATGATGTGTTGAGGTTCTTCTGGTTCATTTTTCATGTTGGCATCCCTTTTACGAAAGTAGTTTTTGGCCCAGTCGCTGAGGAACTTCCGAAGGTGCCCTCTGTTGAACAATCGGGCTACCTCTT
Organism: Nicotiana knightiana; assembly: GCA_005239525.1. NCBI lineage: Eukaryota > Viridiplantae > Streptophyta > Magnoliopsida > Solanales > Solanaceae > Nicotiana > Nicotiana knightiana. Next base: position 25,440 of record ML429973.1, read on the forward strand.
CTCGAAGCTCTCTGCAGTCCTTGGTTCTGTGTCCATGAGTGCCATGGTATTTACACATTAGGTTGGGGTACCTTTGGGAAGGATTTGATTGTATGGTCTTGAGCCACCTGGTGTCCCCGATCTTGCCTATGGCTGACACGATGCCTGAAGTATCGACATTGAAGTTCTACTCGGTCAATCTAGGTGCGTCAACCACCGGCCTCGAATGTCTATTGAACCCTTCTTTGTTGATGAGTCCCCGGGAACCTTGGCCTCGATCGATCCTTCAATCGCTCTGGGGTACGTTGCGCCTCGAGGCGTTTCTTTGATCCACTACATACGCTTGGTATTTTTCTTTGTTTGGTCTCGATTCCCTTTCTGTAAACCTGGACTCTTTTGCCAAGAGCCTGCTTGGGTATACCGATCCCGAGGGGGCTCCTATTTGGTCGTCCTCGACCCTGATCTTCGATTGATACCTGTTGTGTACATCCGCCCAAGTTACGGCGGGGTACTCGATCAAATTTTGCTTTAGCTGCTTCGAAGCTATCGAGCTTCGTTCATTCAAGCCCTGAGTAAAGGCTTGCACTGCCCAGTCATCAGAGACTGGAGGCAATTCCATTCATTCCATCTGAAAGCGGGATACAAACTCCCTTAACATCTCGTTCTCCCTCTGTTTAATTTTAAAGACACCGGACTTCCTTGTAGCGACCTTAATGGCTCCAGCGTGCGCTCTCACAAAGAAGTCTGCCAACATGGCAAATGAATCCATTGAGTTTGGGGGTAGGTTATGATACCACATCATGGCCCCCTTCGACAATGTTTCTCCAAATATTTTTAGCAAGACGGATTCAATCTCGTCATCCTTTAGGTCATTCCCTTTTACAGCACAAGTATAAGTAGTGATGTGCTCATTGGGGTCTGAGGTCCCTTTATACTTCGGGATATCGGGCATTCTGAACTTCTTTGGAATGGTCTTCGGAGCCGCACTCGATGGGAATGGTTTCTGCACGAACTTCTTTGAATCTACAATCCTCTTTGTGAGGTCCTCCCAGGATCGGAGGTGCGCCCAGGATCTGATCAACCCTTGAGTTATAGGTCTCCACTTTTTTATCGTTATCTTATATCTTCTTTTCTCCCGATTAAATCCTCTTTGTGAGGTCCTCGAGCATCTTCTCTATGGCGGGGTATACCCCTGACCCGTTATTACTCGATCTTTCTGGTGCTTTCTCGACTCGAGGAGCCGTTTCTGGCCTCGCCATGCTCGGGGTTTTTTGTTGACTTTGCAGCTGATCAATGGCAACCTATTGTTCTTGCAACATCTCGAAAATGATATGTAGGCTGACTTCATTTCGAGCATGTGTTGTTTGTGCACCAATTTGGACTTCTCCTTGCACGCTTCCCTCGACATCCGTACCCAAATCTGTGCTTACATCAATATGTGAGCCAACATCAACTGGGTTGGGAATAGGTGCTACTCCGGGGTTGAGCGGTGGCACACTGGCCGCTGAAGCTGCTGCATTATTTCCCCCCTGGAAACCAAGGCCATTGTTGCTATGCACTGGTGTGTTAGCTTAGTTTGACATGTTTTATCCTGAAATCAAAAACTCTTGGACAAGAAGAAGTGTGAAGAATAACGTGTGTTATCAGAAAACTAGCACTAAAATAATCACTATTATAGTTAGCCCCACAGTGGGCGCCAAACTGTTTACCTGGAAAATGGTATTAACAATTATATTTGATCTTTGTGGTTTATAAAGATATGTGACTTATTTTAATACCAGTTGTTAGGAAATGGATGCTAAGTATAGATGAAGGGAATGAGATACGCAAACCAAATGCGCCACCAAGCTGGGTCTCGAGCTGGCCGAAGTCAGACCTCGAGGTATGGATATAGCACTCGTTAATGAATAACCGATGAAGGAAACAGTGATATTGGGAGCCTCGGGATAGCCTTTAATGATGAATGATAAGTAATAAATGAAGAACAATTGAAAAGATAATAAATGAAGGCAATAAATAAAACAGATAATTTTTCAGCACGTCAAGAGCAGAGAATGTTCTATGTTGTTCAATGAATCGTGTCCTTTACAAAATTGGTACAGCTATTTAATGGCTCAGTACAGACTTGTACTATTCTTGCAGGCTTGGTCAGCTCTAACCACGTGCCTTTGGGAATTTCCCGCCTTTCCATGACGGTCATCGATTTGTATTGCCTCGAGGTCAAAAATAGGCAACCTTCGATATGCTCCCTCGAGGGATGCACCTCGGAACCAAGCTTCGAATTATGTCCCGAGCTTCTCGCTTTCAGGCGTAAAATCGGACTCTCCGATTTTGGCCATATACAGGTACCCCGTAAGTATCAAGACTAACCTTGGTGGAGTAGTGATGAGGTACCAATCAAAACACCTACTAGACATAATATCATGTTCAAAGTATTAATATAAAGCTAATAGAGGAACGAATATCAATACAAAGCTAAACATGGAGTGTATCATAATATAACGGTAGCAATAGGAAGAATAAGGAACAAATAGCAACAAAGAGTAACCAGGTTATAACGCTGATCAGAACACAGTTAAAGTACTAGTGGAACCAATTATAGAAAACAAATGACAACCAAGACATCAAAGCGTTCTATCACGTTTACAACGAGAATCACCCCAAGGTACCACACCTCATACCCACAAATCACGAGTCTCAATTCAACAAATCATACACACATGCACCCCGTGCTCACATTATGAATCACAACTGCACGGACAACTCACATGCCAATATCACAATTTGTCTGGCATGGCAACAGTCTCACTATCACAAACCGCCCAGCGTGGTCATATGCTCGATATCACAATCCACCTGGCAAGGTCACAGGCTCAATATCATAATTCGCCCGGCGTGGTCACTGGCTCAATATCGCAAACCACCCGGCATGGTCACAAGCTACCAGTTTGGCTATATTTCAAAGAAAGTAGATATACAAAAATACATGTACATGGTCAATGAACATCAAATATCATAACCTCGGACTTGTATAAATGGCATGTTATGGTGTATGCATGTGCAAGTGTACTATCATAGCTCAAGTCAATATGTAATATCACTGACATCGAGTAGCACATTGGAAACAACACAACAAATCACGAAATATGCATGACACACACAAGGAAGCCACACCACCAAACTAATATCATCAATAATATTCCCCAGGCTATCACATATCATCCCTGACATAGTCTCCCTTGTATCGTCATGTGCACAACAATATAGTAAATGCCCGCCTCGTATCGCCACACGTGCATTAACAATTATCCCACCTTGTATCACCACGTGCGCAAACCAAATATATGTATATAGCCTCCCTTGTCTTGACGTATGTGCATTATCAATAATTACAATAGCACGGCATAAATCTCGTGCAAACACCTAGACAATCCGCTCACAGGACCACATGCCATAACATAGCCATAACAACAATACCAGTACCACAATAATAAATAGCCCGCGGCTCAACAACAATGAGTACAAAATAATAACACCAGAGTATGGGAAGTAAATCAACACAAAAACATCAACAACACAATGAATCGGATGAATAACCTCAATAAAATATACAAACATATAAGAACAACTTCAAATAGATGCATATGAGTGACCTATGAGTCTAAACTGGTCAATTTCCACATATAAGCCCTTGTACACACTCATTATCTCATGTACATGTCTTCCACATAATTCAAATAGTGTAATTAAACCCAATCCTACGGGGTAGTTCCCCACACAAAGTTAGGCAAGATACTTACATCAAAGAAGCTAAATCAATACCCTTAGAAGCCTTTCCCGTGTGAGACAATCTCCGAGCGGCCCTAATATAGCCAAAATAACTTAATATCATAAATAAAAGCCATAGGAAATAATTTCGGATAATAAAAAATTGATCTTTAATGAAAACTCAAAAGTCAACCCCGAGCTTGAACCTTAGAACCTGGAAAAACTCACAAAATCTGAACATTCATTCTGATACGAGTCCAACCATACCAAAATCGTCCAATTCCGACCTCAAATTAGCCTTCAAATCATCAATTTATGTTTTAGAAAAGTTTTTACTAAAATCCCCAATTTCTCCAATTTCAATTCATCAATTAAATGCTAAAAACAAGGATGTATTCATTAAATATAACCAAATCCAAATCAAAAATACTTATCCCAATCTAAATCATGAAAATCTCCTCCAAAATCGCCCAAAACCGAGCTCTCTAACTCAAAATGTGATAAAACGACAAAAGCCCTCAAAATAGAGTACTACATAGACAGGGGATTTGTTACCACAATCACACACGTGGCTGCTGCAGGGTCAGATCATTTACCCCTGTTAATGGAAATTCATGTGAGACAGGAAGCCAACTAGAAATATTTCAAATTCCTTAACTGTTGGGTAGACAATGATACCTTTCTACCCTTAGTCCAAAAATCTTGGGAGATGGAGTTGTTGGGCACCCCATGTGGATCTTTCATCAGAAGCTCAAATCCACTTCAAAGGCATTGAGCAAATGGTCCAGGTAATAGTATGGTGACATCTTTCAAAAGCCAAAAGAATTTGAACAAAAAGTGAAAGAAGCAGAAGAGAAATGGATGACCTCCAATAACCCTACAGATAGATCAACGTTTCATAAAATCCAGGCTCAATATGTAAGGCATTTGAAAGTTGAAGAGGCAGTCCTGAAGCAGAAGACTAAATTGCAGTGGTTTAAGGAAGGCGATGCAAACACAAGATACTTTCATAGTCTCATAAGAGGAGGGAGAAGAAAACTCTATATTCACAAGATCAAAAATGAGGAAGGTGAATGGATTCAAGGTGATGAACAAATTGGAAATGAAGCTTGTCAATACTTTGAAGATATGTTCACAGAAACAAATGGTTCTATTAAAGAAGACCTCCTTAAAAATATTCCAACTATGCTCAATCGAGATGAAAATGCAGAACTCATCAAGGATCCTACAATTCAGGAAATCAAGAAGGTGGTCTTTAATGAATCCCACAAGCATTGCTAGTCATGATGGCATGAATGGTAAGTTCTACCAATCATGTTGGGAAATTATCAAAATTGATCTCTTTAGAGTGGTGTTGGCTTTCTTTGGGGGGAAGTGTTATGCCCAGATATATGACCAATTATTGCCTTGTTCTGCTGCCAAAAGTTGAATTCCCAAACTCTCTAACTGAATTCAGACTCATCAGTTTGAGTAATTTCATCAACAAAATCATCTCTTAAGTTATCTCTACTAGATTAGCCCCTGTTCTTCCTAAACTCATCTCTCTCAACCAATCAGGTTTTGTTAAAGGAAGAAGCATCACAGAAAATATCATGCTAGCCCAGGAAATTGTTCAAGGCATCAAGAAACCTAATCAAAGTTCTAATGTGGTAGTAAAACTTGACATGACAAAAGCATATGACAGAGTCTCTTGGAGCTACACCTGTATTATGCTTAGAAGAATGGGATTATGTGAAGTCATCATTGATATGATTTGGAGTATTAGTTCCAACAACTGGTTCTCTGTGATTGTGAATGGTACCAGACAAGGTTTTTTCAAATCCACAAGGGGTCTTAAACAAGGTGATCCATTGTCTCCTGCTCTCTTCATTCTAGGTGCTGAATTGCTATCCAGAATGCTGAATAACTTAACACATGATGAGTTATTCAATGGTTTCTACATGGAAAGGAGGGGTCCTCAAATCAACCATGTTAGCTTTGCTGATGATGTGATCATTTTCACATCTGATACAAGATATTCCCTCAATAGAATAATGACCATTCATAGAGACTATGAAGATACATCTGGTCAGAAGATTAACAACAGCAAAAGCCATTTCATGGTTCCTTCTTGTGTTTTCCACTACAATGTAACCAGAATTCAACAAATCACAGGATTCTCCAGAAAAGATTCTCCTCTTACCTATCTTGGTTTCCCTCTATACATAGGTAGGAAAAGAATCATTCACTTCAATGGACTCATATCAAAAGTGGTTAGCAGAATCAGAGGTTGGCAAGGAAGACTCCTATCCTATGGTGGAAAAGTCATTTAGTAAAGTATTTTTTGCAATCAATGCATGTTCACTTGCTTTCTGTTGTCACCCTTCCTAAGACAATAATGAAACAGATTGAGAAGTTGGCTGCTAATTTCTTCTGGTAAGGAAAAACAAAAATATCATTGGGCATCCTGAAGTAAGCTATCATATCCATGTAATGAAGGTGGCATTGAGGTAAGATCTATTCAAGATGTCTGTAAGTCCATGGAATACAAGAAGTGGTGGAACTTTAGGTGCAAACCTTCTTTGTGGAGCAATTTTATTATGGACAAGTACTGTAAGAGATCCCACCCAATCTCTAAAAAGTGGGATACTGGCCAATCACAAGCTTGGAAAAGCCTCATGACAAACAAAAAGGAGGCAGAAAAACACATCAAGTGAAGGCTCCATTCTGGTGAGGTGAGCTTCTGGTGGGATAATTGGCTAGGTAATGGACCTTTAGCTTCTCACAGAGCTGAAGGAGGCAGACCTGGCAAGATCAAAGTCTCACATTTTTGGGATGCATGGCAACGGAATATTCAGAAGCTTAATGAAATAGCTCCATCTCACATGATTGCCCATATTCTGCAAATACCCATCTACCACAACCCACAGATTCCTGATAAAGCCATTTGGACACCCAATGTCTCAGGAAATTTCACTTGTGCTTCAGCCTGGGAAACCATAAGAAGGAAGAAACAGCATATGCTTTCTAATTAGAAGACATGGCATAAAAAGCTTCCTTTCAAATGGTCTTTCTGTATCTGGAGAGCTATCAGAAATAAATTACCAATTGATGATAGAGTTGCTGCCTTTGGCAATCCTATAATCAAAAGATGTGTATGCTGCAGAAGGCCTCAAGTTGAAACTGTTAATCATATCTTTAGCACAGGTCATTTTGCAAGAGTTATTTGGAAGAAATATACTGGCATCACAGGCCTCCAAGTTGATAAACTCCCTCTACACCTTATTCTTATGAAATGGTGGTTGCACAAAGGCAAGAAAGTAGTGCAACAACTGCTTCTAGATACAGCTCCTACCATCATCTGTTGGAATCTATGAAGAACAGATGTAATGCCAAATATGGTGGTAGAGCCTCCTCTATGATCAGAGTCATGTACTCCATTGACTCTGACATTCATCTACTGTTAAGGTTATGTTATCCTCACTTCAACTGGCCATCTAAGTGGATTGATCTCTATTCAATGAATGAAAATTTGCAGCAAATCATCTCCATTACCAAGGTTGTATGTAGGAAACCACAGGGCAACTTTGTGAAAATCAATAGTGATGGTAGTGCTATCAGTAATCCAGGGAAAATTGGAGTTGTCACCATCATAAGGGAACAACATGGTAACTTCATCCATGCTATGCCACCCCCTTGGTAAAGGAACTAATAATCATGCAGAAACTGAAGCTGCTATTATTGGTATAAAGTGGTTCTTGGAAAATGGCTATACCAAAGTACATCTAGAAGTTGATTCTGCATTGTTGATTACTTGGATCAATAGCACTTCTGAACCTCCTTGGACTCTCCAGATGATCATACAAAAGCTAAAGGATCTCAGTCAACACTTTGAGGAGTTCAAATGTTCTCATGTCTATAGGGAAGCCAATTTCCCTGTTGATTCATTATCAAAACTGAGTCATGATCTTGAACACATGTCACATTTCAACTGTGTCCAGGAGCTGCATATAAAGTTAGCTACATTTTATGCAGAGGTTCCACAGGATAATGATATGGGTCCAGACCTATGTTTTCAACAGAATAAAGCCATCAGCTTCAAGCAACAGAAGGTCACACGCTGCAACAACAATACAAGAAGCCATAATCCATCTGCAAACCCTGCAATCTACAAGACCTCTTGGATGATGGCAGCAAGAAAATGCTCATTCGTTTCTATCAAAAGAACCAGGCAGAATCAGCATACATGGCTATCTTCTGGGATCCTTTTTGTTAACCTTCTTCAACTACGCTTTTTGTGGTCTCACTGTCAAAGCAAAGTTGAAGAATGTTTGGACCATGCTCACTTTTTGGTCATACTCCATATAAAGTTTCTACTCTTTAGAAGATGTATATCTTGTTGTATATGGAAGATGCACTTCCAACTAATGTGTTTAGTAGAGTTAGGATCAATTGAGCCTTTTTGTATAGTTGAGCTATGTTTCTTTCACCATGTTTTTGTATACCCAGTAGTCTATCAATGTTGGATAGGCAACTGAAGTTTCTCCATAGATCTAACTTCATATAGAAATTTAGGTCCATTTGGTTGTCAGTTTTTGGATGATCTATGTCCCCCTCCATTGTTGTATTTTCTTTATATTTATGAAAATTAACCCTAGGCATAAGGCCTAGTGGACTATGATATTAAAAAATATATATAGGTCTGCAGGGATCCTCTTTGCGATCGGGGGACCTGCCTCGTGATTGCGAAGAACAAATCATAAGCTGCCAAAATTTCCTCTTTACGAACACGGTCTAAAGCCCACGAATGTGACCTCTCGGCTCAACTAGCCTACACAAAAGCGACCTTACTCATGCAAACGTGAAGGCCAAACTACTGGCACCCCTTCCAGCTCTACCTCTACACGATCGTGACACATTGGACGCGAACGCGATGACCATCTCCCCTCCAGGCTTTGCGAACGTGACGAAACACACGCAAACACGAAGAGTAAATCCTCATCCACCCAAAATTACACTTCGTGATCGCGAACGTCCTTACGTGAACGCGATGAACTACGAAACATTAGAACTCCAAAACATGAAGAAATGGCTCGTAGCCCATCTGAAACACACCCGGGGCCCCCAGTACCCCGTCCAATCACACCAACCAATACCTAAACATAATCGGACCTACTCGAGGCCTCAAATCACACCAAACAACATCAAAACTACGAATCGCACTCCAATTCAAGCCTAATGAACTAATGAACTTTTAACTTTCAAAATTCATGTCGAACAATATCAAACCAACTCGGAATGATCTCAAATTTTGTATGGAAGTCCCAAATGGAACAACGGTCTTATTCCAACTTCCGGGACCAAAATCCAAACCCGATATCAACAAAGCCGACTTTTGGTCAAACTTCTCAACCTTCCAAACCTTCAACTTTCTAACTTTCGCCAAAAAACATCAAATCAGCTGATGGGCCTTCAAATCCAATTCCAGTCATACTCCTAAGTCCAAAATCACCATACAAAGCTATTGGAACCATTAAAACTCCATTCCGGAGTCGTCTTCACAAAATTCAAACTTCGGTCAACTCTTACAACTTAAGCTTCTAAAATGAGAATCGTTCTTCCAAAATAATCCCCAAACTGCTCGGAAACCAAAACCAACCACACACACAAGTCACAATACATCATATGAAGCTACTCAAGATTGAAAACCACCGAACGGAATGCTAAATCCCAAAACAACCGGTGGGGTCATTAAATTCTCTCTCTCTTAAATAAATGTTCATCCTAGAACGCACTAAGAGTCATTCCAAGGCCATCAAATCACTGTATAAACTTACCACACACATCCACACGGGTGATCCCACTTCACCCCAACCCACATAAGCACGACAATACTATCTCGATCGAATATTATTCCCTCCACCAATACCGATAAGCCTTAGACCAAATTTCAACATCCGATCATCCCCCCCCCCCCCCCCCCCCCAAAGACCTGATTCTCTCATAAGCACACTATATCAACCCCAATCAGCTAAAACAACTCAGGCGTACATCTATAAGGTATAACCACACGATGTAACACATCACTCGTATGCCCATAACAACAATTCTGACCACAATAGCGATCCAATACCAAACTAGTACCGGTGAATAACCTCATATCAACTAGAACCCATATTCTAAACCTTCACAACACTCATAATGATATAAGAAACATGTGCAACTCATAGATACCCTCCATCACCACCATACCATGAATTCATCCACAAGGAACAAGCAATTCACATGCCCCAACTACCAAGAATATCCTCCTAATATAGCTCCACCGCGGCACATACATCGGTCCAAATATAATCCATACAAAAACACGAGGTTAACATCCTCACCTTGGAATCCCAAGCAAGATACACATCCCATCAACCTAAATCCTTACACTAATTCAACCCCATAGAAAACCACACGCAAAGAACTTCCCATGCTAGTAGAGTACCTCAACTATAAGTCGTGGCCAACCATCCAAAAATCACATCAAAACCTACCGCATTAAGTAATCGAAAGTCCACCCCGATATTATAACCCTCATTAGTGACCAAACCCAAAAGATAAATACGGTCTACTACAATAGATCTCCCAACATATAAAGACACATAAATACAGTACAAGAACCATGAAACGTAACCATATATGAAGCAAGATAGAATGGCTCTTACTAATAAATAGAACCGGATGAAAATAAAGTTGATGCATCTCTATAAATAACCGAAACCATACCTGTAATGACATCATCTGGTGCAATGGCCTCAGGCCTACCGAGGAAGCATAAAATCAGGGAGGGCCTCCCCCTCTAAGACGCCCTCTATCGGCATGTCCCCCATCTCTAGCTGGGTGTGCCGGTGTAGTAGCAACTCGAGCGGAACCCATAGCTTGAGTACCCCCTGTGGCATCCTTGTCTGCAGTCTAGGGAAATCTCTTACCATGTGTCGGGTATCTCCACACTCAAAGCAACCTTTCTACTTACACGATTGTGGAAACTGTCCTAAACGAGTAATTTGGAACCCATGGATAACTGAAGCACCACATGAAACCAGAAGTGTAGACTGAATTGGCTGACCTACAAAACCTCTATTATGACGCGCCCATCCAAAATAGGGATCAATAGATCCTCCCAGTCCATGAGGCTTCTTAGCCTCCCTATTCTCCCTCTCTAAATCGCGGACGTGCCTGATCCTCATAGAGATCTCCACCACCTGATTAAATGAAGTATTTGTCTCTAGCTCTCGTGCCATCCCAAGTCAGAGACCATAACTGAGTCCCTCGATAAATCTGTGGACTCTCTCTCTCTCTCTAACAGTAGAAACCAAAGCATGTTCATGAAGAGATAACTCACTGAAGCTCATAGCGTACTCAAACACGGTCATAGTCCCCTATTGCAACTGCTCAAACTCGGTGCACCACGTATCCCTGAGGGTCTATGGGACGAACTCCCTCGAAAATATATCTGAATACTAAGTTCGAGTGAGTGGTGTTGCATTAACTAGTTGACCCTTCTCATAAGCCTACCACTACCTCTATGCTTCCCCTAACAGCTGAAATGTAATAAAGGCGACTCGCTCACCTCCACAATGACCATGGTGTGGATAATATGGTGGCACTTATCTAGAAAACCATGTGAATCCTGAGAAACTATACCACTATACCTAGGAGGATCATACTTCTTGAACCTCGCAAGCCTCTTCTGCTCCTCCTCTGATGTCGTTGGCCTGACCTCAGGCTGAACCGCAACCTCTGGCTATACTAGTATAACACCCAAAACGTGGCCAACATGAGCCCGCTTCTCTGGAGTATGGGCGGTGGGAGTCTGAGCTCCTCCCCTAGTCTGTGAAGTATTTGGTGCAACTGGGATCAATCCCGCCTGAGCCAATGTACCAAACATGTTCAGGAATTGCATTATAGTCTCATGAAGTCCAGGGATAGCAATAGGCGCCTTCGGTGCCTATCCCCAACCTGAACAACTGGTGGATCCTCAGCTGCTCTGGCAGGTGCTCTAGTTGTAGAACGTGCTCCTCTTCCGCCTCTACCTCTACCCCGGCCCCTAGCAACACCTGCTCTGGGGGCGGCATCATCAGTAAATGTAGCTCGTGTCCTCACCATTTTTGAGAGAATAGAAGAACAAAGGCTCAAACTCCAAAATTAATAAATCTGCACAATAGGAATGAAAGAGGTTAAGTTTCCTAATAGTTTTGTAGCATCTCGAAAATAAGTACAGACATCTCCATATTGATCTATAAGACTCTACTAAACTTTCTTATGACTCGTAGCACCTATGAACTTAGAGCTCTTATACCAACTTGTCACGACCCAAAATCCCACCTTAAGGATCCTGATAGCACCTAGTCCCTAAGACTAGGTAATCCTAGCACATGTTGAGAATACACAGAAATAACCAACTTAATTTCAAACATTAACTGATAATTGAAATAACATAGTTGAACCGAACAATAGTCATGCAACCCCAAAACCGATAGTATATAGTCATAAGCTCAACCGAGTACACTAGAAATTTCTAAATACAATATTATTTCTAGAGTGAAAGTAAACACTAGTAATGAAAGCCAACAGAAGGTGACTCAAAGGCATGCGAACGCAATGGTAGGTATACCTTGAAGTCTCTACAGTGAATCACAAGAAGCTACCTAACATCTGGCACGCTCCGAGGTACCTGGATCTGCACAAAAATATGCATATGTGTAGCATGAGTATGCCATAATCAGTATCCAGTAAGTATCGAGACTAACCTTGATGGAGTAGTGACGAGGCATAAGCCGACACCTACTAGACATAATATCCCGTGCAAAGTATTAATATAAATCTAACAAAGGAACGAATATCAATACAAAGCTAAACATGGAATGTATAACAATATAATGCTAGTAATGGGAAAAAGAAGCAACAAATAGCAATAAGGAGTAAACAGGTGATAACACATCATAGTGATCAGAACACAGTTAAAGTACCAGTGAAACCAATTAAAGAAAACAAATCACGGCCAAGAAATCAAATTGTTCTACCACAAAGTTTACAACAAGAAACACCCCGAGGTACCACACCTCATACTCACAAATCACGAGTTCCAATTCAAAAAATCATACACATATGGCACCTCGTGCCCACATTATCAATCACAGTTGCACGGACAACTCATAAAACAATATCACAATCAGCTCAGCATGGCCACAAGCTCACTATCAAAAATTTCTCGGTGTGGTCACAAACTCAATATTACAATCCACCCAACAAGGTCATAGCCTCAATATCACAATCTAGTCGGCATGGTCACAATCCACCCAACAATATGTGGAACTTTGGCTAATGGTAGGGATTTTAATAACCAAAAAGTATAATGAGGGACTAGCTTATACAATAAATCAAAGTAGGTGAACATAAACAACCCTTTTCTGAATCATCAATTAAATGCTAAAAACAAAGATGGAATCATGAAATATAGCCAAATAAGAGTCAAAAATACTTACCCCTACCAAAATCGTGAAATCCCCTCCAGGATCGCCAAAAATCTATCTATCGACCTCAAAATGTTATAAAATGATAAAAGTCCTCGAAATAGAGTATGATATAGGTCTTCCCAAGGGTCCTTTTCGCGATCGTGGGACCTGCTTAACGATCACGAAGAACAAATCCTAAGATGTGAAAATTCCCTCTTCGCGTGCGCGGTCAGAAGCGCGTGAACGCAACCCTTCAGCTCAATTGGCATACGCGAACGCGACCCCTCTCACGTGAATGCGAAGGCCAAACCATTGCCCCCCCCCCCTCCAGATCTACCTCTACGCGATCGAAACACATCGGACACAAACGCGATGACTATCTCCTCTCCAAGCTTCGTGAACGCGACGACCCACACCAAACGCGATGAGTAAATACTTAGACACCCATAATTACACTTTGAGATCACGTACGTCCTTAACGCGATGAATTCCAGAATATTAGAAAAAACCAGTAACTCCAAAACATGAAGAAATGGCCCGTAGACCATCCGAAACGAGGCCCTCGGGAAACCGTCCAATCACACCAACAAATCCCAAAACATAACAAGGACCTACTCGATAGATCAAATCACACCAAACAACATCAAAACTACGAATCACACTCCAATTCAAGCCTAATGAACTTTCAAAACTCATGTTGAACCATATCAAAATAACTCGGAATGACCTCAAAATTTGCATGCAAGTCCCAAATAACACAACGGTCCTACTCCAACTTCTGAAACCAAAATCCAAATCTGATATCAACAAATTCAACTCTCGGTCAAACCTCTCAACCTTCCAAACCTTCAACATTTCAACTTTCGCCAAAAAGCAACAAACCAACCTACGGACCTTCAAATTCAATTTTAGGCATACGCCTAACTCCAAACTCACCATACAAAGCTATTGTAACAATCAAAAATCCACTCCAAAGTCATCTACACAAAAGTGCAACTCCGGTTAACTCTTACATCTTACGCTTCTAAAATAAGAATCATTCCTCCAAACCAATCCCAAACCGCTTGGAAAACGAAATTAACCACAACACAAGTCACAATACATCATATAATTCTACTCAAAAACTCAAACCACCGAACGAAATGTTAAAACCCAAATGTGTGTGTGTGTAGGAGTAGAAAATCAATCTGATGGTGCCAAGTGTCACAACAAAAATTAAAAAAGTGTCAAATTTTAGGAAAAATTAGTTAGGTTAGTTAATAATTAGTTACTCTTTTTTAATTTAAATTAAAAATAAATAAGTATCTATATATATATATATAAGGAAACTAGTATAAAAAGGAAAAAAATATATAAATAGATAACTTCAATATAGAGATATATAAAATGATAAAACTAATTTATTTTTTGAGATGAGAAATTTTGTGAATATAATTCACATGGTCTTGCTATATGGATAAGATCATGTAACAAAAAAATAATATATAAAATGAAATACAAAAACATAAACAACAATTTCAAGATATAAATAAAATATATAAAGATAGAATTTAAATTATTATGTGGTGACTTTAATAAAAATTATACTTTCATATTAAATACAACGGGAAGAAGAATTCAATTTAATTTCTTATTGAAAATAATACAAAAATAATTATCATCATATTTATTAGTAGATTTATGGCTATATATGTCACGACCCAAAATCCTAACTCAGGTCGTGATGGCGCCCAACACCGGGTCAGGCAAGCCAACAGTTTGTTTACTAGTGAAATTTCCTTATTTGATAAACCATCCCCACACTTACCAAATTTTAAGCTTAGAACATAAGAGTAAAAGCGGATAAATTAGCCAACTTAATTAAATGTAGTCACAAAATATACAATCCCAAAATATAATGTCTACTATGTGTGTGCCAGGAACTAGTGTCACAAGTCTACAGGCGAACTAGTAGAATATACAAAAGATGAAATAAATTGTTCTACTGTCTGAAGGAAGTAGACAAAAATAAACAAAAGATAACTCCATAGTGCTGCTGAGAGTCGCCAAGGGAAGCAGCTCACCGTGGAGTCAGGTCCAGAATATACTCCCAGGATCAAGCTCCGATCGGATAACCAGATGCACCAGCCTCAGAACCTATACAATTAAATACAGAAGCGTAGCATGAGTACATAAATAGATATTTACCCAGTCAGTATCCCGCCTAACCTCGAAGAAGTAGTGACGAGAGGTCGACGTGATACTTACTAGGGTCAGACAATGTGAAATGAATACATGCAAATCAGTAATAGCAGAAATGAACAGTAATAAGGAAATGAGCATCAAATAACAATCTAGTACCCTCACGTCATCCTTTTCCATGGCATACAAGCTATTTAACCTTCTTTCTTTCATGAAATCAACAGTTACAATTACAGGGCTTCTCACAAATTACCAAAACATATAACAGACTATGAACGTACTGTCGTTACAACGTGAAAAGTAAATGTGCACTGCGAGAGTCGAACGGCCCGAACCATAGATGCATCTATCTGCCCCGCTCGTAAATCGAACATGCGACACGATTAATATAATACTAAGACTACCCCGCTCGTGAATCATTCATGCGACTCGGGTTAATATAATACCAGGACTACCCCGCTCGCGAATCATCCATGCGACTCGGGTCCCCGTATAAATACATGATTAGCAGGAGATTCCAGATAATCTAGCAGGGAACATACTAACAAGGTGAGAATTTATTAATGTCAACTTCAAAGAATAACTTCTTAGGCCTTCACATGAGAGATTCGAGGATATTAGACAACTTAGACCATATGCAAGATCACAGATATAACACGTAAAACATGCTTGTGAATTCTAAACTACCCGACAAGGCATAATAGTAGCTACGCACTGGCTCTCGTCACTTCGTGCGTGCGCAGCCCCCGTAAATAAGGATAAACAACCATTTATAATCACCTATGGGGACAATTCCCTCTTACAAGGTTAGAAAGGAGACTCACTTCGCGTCGCACCTACTCCCCCGAGTCAAGAATGCGCCCGAAACTCCGAACTCGACACCCACGCACTAGAAACTAGCCAAATGTTATACAATTATATCAATTTACATTCAAAGCATGGAAATTCTCCTATTATTTAGTCCAAATCACCATTCTTGAAGATATTCCAAAATCCAACCCCGGGCCCGCATGCCCGGATTCCGAAAATTCTTGAAGGAAACTTCACCCATAACCTAAGGATCGTTCATAGCCAATGCACGGGTAATTCTCTACATTTTCAAAATCCTTAGGTTACTACCCCAAATCCTTAATTTTCACTACTTAGGTAGTTAATTTAGCTTGTAATCCATGCATGAAACTAATATTAGGGTAGAATTTACTTACCTTCAATAACTAGGTTGTTTGCCCCTCTTGAATGCTAAAAATCATCCCAAGGAAGAAGAAGAAGAAGATGAGGGAAATGAATTAAATCCCGCTATAAAAACACACTGCCCAGTGATCTCCTCTATACGATCGTGGCCTGGGTAGTGCGATCGCACAGCTTTAAATGACCAGGCCCACATGGCCTTCTATGCGAACGCAGCGAGAGCCCTGCGAATGCACAGGGTAAGGAGTAGTTGGGTTGGCCCAATGGCCGGGTTCTGTGCGAACGCGTGTGGGGTGTGCGATCGTACGAGGTCAGGAGCCCAACCCATCGTGATCGCGGTGCCTTTTGTGCGAACGCACAGGGCATTCACCACCCCTGCCCAGTTTCTTCTATGCGATCGCATCATTGCACCTGCGATCGCACTGAAGGAAACCAGTCAGTGAAAAATCTGGTTTTTGAATTTAACTCCGAGGGGTCCGAAACTCACCTGAGCCCCTCGGGACCCCGTCCAAAGGCACAGGAAAGTCTGTATTCATGATACAGACTCGCTCGAATTTTTGGAACGCGAAAAACAACAACGAAACTAAGAATTTGACCCCAAAACCAAATTGAATCAAACTTTGAACTTAAAGTTCTAGAATTCGTTTTCAAAGCACCGAACCGACCTATACTACTCGGAATAACACCAATTTTGCAAGCAAGTCATAAATGACATAACGGAACTGTTCCCGGTCTCGGAATTCCGTTCGGACCTTGATAACACAAAAACATGTTCCCAACCAAATTTCAAACTTAAGGAAACTCTAATTTCGATATTGGGCGCCGAAACGCCCCTGGTCATCCAAAACCTATTCCGAACATACGCCCAAGTCCAAAATCATCATACGAAGCTACCGGAATAGTCGAAACTTGATTCCGAGGTCATTTACTCAAAATGTTGACCGAAGTCAAACTATGGCCTTAAAGGCCAACCTTAAGGAACCCAGTGTTCCTATACCACTCTAAACGCTTCCGAATCCCGAACCACCCGTCCCCGCAAATCATAAATCATAATAAGCTGCTATAGGAAGTCTCATTTAGGAGAAGGGGCTCCTGATACGCAATATATATATATAGTCATAAATCTACTAATAGTCAAATATACTAATAAATATTGGAATTAAATCCAATGAAATAATGTGAACTATATGTTAAATATATTAGTTCAAATAAATAATATGGCCTAATATAATTAAATTAATAATATGAGTCCAATATATATGAATAAGTCCCAGTCCATTGGGTTAAAAGTGATGAGCTCACTTCATTAAGCCCAAGAAGTCATCTTCTTAGAGGCCCAATTTGGTGTCATGTGTCAAATGGCGTGGCACTCCAAGTCAAACGGAAGAGACAATAGGATCATGTCACGTGTCAAAACAACAAGGCATGCCAAGTCAAATTAAATGGCCAATAAAATTGTATTACATGTGCAAGTGACATGTTCTGGCCAATCAAATGCGACCTTGTCACGCTTCAATCGGATTGGCCGGAAAGGGTTTGTTCTCATCACAATCTTCTCTTCCACAACTATAAATAGGGGTCTTCATAACTTAGAAAAGTCGCCAGAAGTTATAAGAATCTAGAGAGATCGCGTGGAAACGCTACAAGTTTCTCTAAAAGCTACAAGCATTCAAGTGTTCTAAGGATTAAAAAACCAAGACGAAGATTCAAGAACAAGTTGCAAGCCCTTGGATTAAAAATACCTCAAGATCAAGATCAAGCCTCAAGCACTTGGATTAAAGTAAAATAAAATTTAAGATAAAGCTTGAATGCTCTTCTATTTACTCTTGGAAAAAAGAATAAGAGGATTCATAGAGATTGTAACACTCATATTATTTGAAATAAAATACAGTGATTGACGCAAGATTTTTCGGTCTCGATTATTTTTATTGACGCAAATTTATTGTCTACAAATTCTGGCACGCCCTGTGGTACCATCTCTGCCTCCCATCTCGATATTTCAATCACAAAAGTTCAAGAATATGGCTTCACAGAAAATCAAGTCCATATCAGCTTCCACTAAGGCTGCTAATTCCAAGTTCTATGTTGATGTGGAAAGCATCCTCGATGTCGCCTTGGAAGCTTTGGTCAAGTTACAAGGAGCAAAGTAAACTCTTTAAGACAACAAACACTCCAAGTGTTATCCGCATTAACTCATATTTTCGGATCTTCAGCCTCACAAGGAGCAAGATCCTTTACAAGCACGACCCAAAAATGGAAGAACGTTGCCAAAAGGATCGAAAAGGTTCTTGCCTAACTTAGTTTATCTGAGTCCAAGAAACCTTTCGTTCAAGCTGATGATGATGACTTGAACATTGGATCTACTCTAACTCCATTAATGCAATCTTTAAGCTCTATCCCAATAATTATCCATAACATTCTTCATCCTCTATGGCGATCATGCAAGCAATGGCTATTGAAGCTTTTACCATAGAAGAACAACTTGCAAATTTGACAAAAGCAGTGTCAGTCTTGTCAATGCGCATGTAAGATCAAGATGCTAAACTTTCCAAGTTAAACAAATAAATTAGATAGCATAGTAGAAGGAGAATCCACACAAATACCTTTAAATCTTCAAAGGTCACAAGATAAAGGAGATTCTTTCGAAAAGCAAGCAACGGCAACTAAGGAGATCCAAGTCTCCGCTGAAGGTCTGATCCCCGTTGAGAAACCGAAGGACTTCATCATGGAGGCTATGAAAGATAAGCCTGAGTAGTCATCCAAATTATATCTCACATATACAAAGTCGTATACACAAGAATTGATTACTTGAAGATGCATGTTGGTTATCAACCTCCTAAGTTGCTGAAATAATTCGACGGCAAGGGAAATCCAAAACAACATATAGCACACTTTGTTGACACTTGCAACAATGATGGAACATACGCGATTATGTTGTCAAACAGTTTGTTTGATCTCTCAAAGGTAATACATTTGATTGGTACATAGATCTCGAATCTGGTTCCATCGATAGTTGGGAGTAGTTGGAACAAGAGTTTCGCAGTCGTTGCCATAGCACAAGACGCATCGTAAGTATGATCGAACTTACAAATACTCATCAATGAAAGGATGAGCCAGTTATTGACTACATCAACTGCTTGAGGAGCTTAAGCCTCAACTACACAGATCGTCTTAATGAAACTTCTGGTATCAAAATGTGAACTCAAGGCATGCATTGGGGTCTTAACTATATCTTACAAGGCATAAAGACCAAAAAATTTGAAGAACTAGCAACTCATGCTCATGATATATAACTAAGTATGGCCACAAGCGAAGATCAAAGTATGCCTGTCTTTGAGCCTTATGGCGGAGAAGAAGAACAAGAAGGTGAGGATGGAAGAAGCTTTTTCATCCAAAAATGAAAATGAAGAATCTATTTATGTCACTATGCTCCTCAGCGCACGAGCCTAAACTGAAAGTTAGAATACTCCTTAACACACAAGCCTAAACTGCAAGTTATGATGCTCCTCAACGCATGAGCCTAACCTGCAAGTCATAATGCTCCTCAATGCACAAGCATAAACAACAAATTATAATCCTTCTTGGTGTATAAGCCTATACTATATGTCACAAAACTCCCCAAATTTGAACTAAATCTAACGTAATGTGATCACGCCCAACTATGCCTTACAAAAAGGACTAAGCGGTCGTTGCAAATATATTCCGGTTAATAATTCCAGAGCCGAATCCCACAGAGAACTAAGGCTCAGCTACAGTCGTTCAATATCGCTAAGAAACACAAGTCCTAACAATTTCCTAATTACAATTATTATAATGTTTATTTTTATCTAATTAACTAAAAAATATTACAAATCAGTAAAACTATCAATTAACAATGATAAGGATTAGAAACAAGATTAAGGAGGTCTAGAGTTATTATTTCCCCTATTGTCGGAATCCTTTCCGCTACGTATCCTACAAATTTGCCTAAGTTTTCTCTACCGATCATGAGCTCTCTGAGTGTCGTAATTCTCTCCCGAGTAACTACCATAATTTACTAGACATATTCTTTCGAATTACGTTAGCTGGCACTAAGTTACGGCTCACTCAGATCGCACCAAGGTTTCGTTATTCTTAATCCCACCTTTAAACCCTTTGTATTGATCCCTCATATATGTTAGGAGTGATGTTGTTCAACAACTACCTAAATATGCACTTTCTTCTGAGTAATACACATTAAATAGGCACAGTCGATTGAGAGCTTTTCAACTAACCACAATAATAACGTAGTTGAACAAATAGAGAAAAAGCTACAGCAAATCTATATTAACGTAACAGGAAAATCATCCTCCAATAGGTTCCATCAAAAACCTAGATAACAAATTAGCTATTCATAATAGTATGCATAACTACAATACTAGAATTCATAACCAATAATAGAAATAGGAAGAAGGAAGTGAAAAACTCGTAGAAGAATTCTCTGCTTTGCTCCTAGTGTATTCTTGCCTCCTTAGGTCGAATCCTTGGTCTCTAAATGGTGTTTAATGACTATTTATATGTGTAGGAAAAAAGCCTAGATGAAATAACCAAGTCCAAAACCAAAAAGGAGACAAAATAACTTTAAAACCCTGAATACGTGAACACCTCGCGACAGCCCTCGTCTCGCGAGCTGAAACGCGAGAAATTTTGCTTGCGTTGCTTGACTCTGCCTTTGCTTCGTTTCTCAGTTTGATTTGCTGTTTACTTTTTGTAACAACCCGACTTGTCGTTTTGAACTCTAGCGCATCGTTCAGTAGTTTGAAGTCGTGAGCAGCTCCATTTCAGGTATTATGGCTTGTAGGTGTGGTCGGAATTGAATTTTGAAAAGTTTATAGTTGATTTGAAAAGAAAATTCTCATTTCAGAAGCGTTAAGTTGGAAGAATCAACTAAGATAGGAATTTTGAGGAAATGACCTCCGAATCAGGATTTGAAGGTTTCAGCAGGTTCGTATGATGATTTCGGACTTGGGCGTATGTCCGGATCGGTTTTTGGATAACCCGGGAGCATTTCGGCATATATTGTGGAAGTCAGCATTTTTGAAAGAATTTCCTAAGTTTGGCTTGAAGCGCATTTCAGTGATATTGATGTCCGTTTGGGATTTTGAGTCTGGGAATAGCTTCGTATGGTGATTCTGGAATTGGGAGCGCGATCGGAAGTGAATTCGGATGTTCGGAGGTCATTTTGAAGTCATTTGGCTAAAGATAGAAATTTGAAGGTTTTTGAGAAATCCGACCGGAAGTGGAAATTTTGATATCGAGGTCGGAATGTGATTCCGGAAGTTGGAGCAGGTCCGTAATATCGAATATGACTTGTGTGAAAAATTTGGGGTCAATCGGACGTGATTTGATAGGTTTCGGCATCGGATGTAGAAGTTGGAAATTTCTAAGTCATAAAGTTGGGATTTGGGTGCGATTTGTGGTTTCGATGTTGTTTGATGTGATTTGAGGCCTCGAGAAAGTCAGCATTATCTTTTGGAATAGATTGGTATAATTAGAAGGGGTCCCAGGGGCCTCGGGTGGATTTCGGGTAGTTAACGGATCAAGTTGAGAGTTTGAAGAAGGCTGGAATTTGCTGTCATCTAGTGTGACCGCACCTGCGAGGCTTTGGACGCAGGTGCGGCTATGGCACCGCAGGTGCGAAGAAGTGATGGTCTAGCTTGGGGCGCAAGTGCGATGATATTTTCGCACCTGCGAGGTCGCAGATGCGGGATATGGGGCGCAGGTGCGAAGTCGGCTTGAGCTAAGGGAAGCCGCAGGTGCGGAGGTTTGGTCGCACCTGCAAAATCGCAGGTGCGAGAGTTTGATCGCTGGTGCGAAAAATGGCCTGAAACCGAGATTTGTTGGCCATTTCTTCATTTATTCTTTTTTTTGGTTGATTTTGGAGGAGCTCCAAGAGAGGGTTTTCGTCAGGTATCACAAGGTAAGTAACTCCTTCATGTTTCTAAGTTAAATACAAGGTTATTGCATGGAATTATACATGAAAATTGTGAATAATTTGGAAATATTGAAGAAACTCTAGAAATGGTAATTTGGATTTTTAGCCACGAATTTGAGCATGGAATTTATAGTAAATTGTATATTTGAACTAGTAAAGCTATGGGTAGAATTTATCTTCGACAAATTTCGAATTTCAGGCACGTGAGTCCGAGGGCATTTTGGTCATTCACTAAGCGGGGTTGGAAAATTAGATAATTTGGAATTTTTGCAAATATTAGAGTATATTTTCATTTCTTTGCCCGTTATGTGGTAGTTTTGGGGCGTTTTGCATCCATGGGAGTCGTCGGAAGGGCTTGGAAGCCGGTTATGGGACTTCAGAGCGAGGTAAGTCTCCTTTCTAACTTTGTGGGGGGAATTGTCCCCCTAGTTGAATTAATTAAGTATGTGCTATTATCTTGGGGGGGATACGTACGCACGAGGTGACGGGAGTTCGTGCGTAGCTACTATTATGTCATGTCCGGGTAGTCTAGGACCCACTAGCATGCCTTACGTGTTGTACCTGTGATCCTGCCTGTACTATTAAACTGCTAATATAATCGAAATCACAAATGAATATCTAAAAGAAGACTAGAGTTAATTTTCTTGATCATCTAGAAAGAGAATTGATTCCTCCGTGGATAATTTTATACCTAGTAGGGTTATATTATAGAGTATCATTAAACTTGACAAATTAGTTTCAAAACAAAGATTTAAAAGCTATATTTCATGTTCCTTTAAGAAGAATTTTACCACTTTCCTGAGAAAAACGGCTTTCTTGATAAAAATGTGGACTTATTGTGTGAACATGTGTAACTTTGGGTGCCTGAGTCGCATGTATGATTCGCGAGCAGGATGACACTTTATTTGTGTGTATTCATATGAGCACCTGAGTCGCAGGTATGATTCACGAGCAGGCTAGCCTTATTATTTCATGAATAACCGTGTCACATGATCGATTCGCGAGCGGGGCAGATAGATGCATCTATGGTTCGAGCCGTTCGACCCTCGGCAGTGCATAGTTTATTATTATTGATCCGCGTCGTTTGACCCTCGGCATTGCTTGCACATGATATTTACTGTGTAGTTGCTATGATTTTTTGCCTGATTACCAGCCTGGAATTTTAAGTTGTCAATTGAAATGACAGAGATTTAAAGTTATTAAAATTTTTGGAAGAAGTTGTCCTCCTCGTTGATTAATTGTTATTTGATTAAATCATCCATATTGATTAATTGTTACTAATATGACGAAGATATAAAGTGTTAAATGTGAACGGAGTTGATAATATTTATTCCTGATTTTAATAAATTGCCTATGATAATCACGCTTGGTATCACACTTGAATATTCTAAATTGACCTTTAGCAAGTGTATAATTTGACCTCTCGTCACTACCTCTCTGAGGTTAGGCGGGCGACTTACTGAGTACACATTGTTTTTGTACTCATGCTACACTTGCTGTGCATTTTATTGCACAGGTACTTTCATAGTGATGTGGAGGATTTGGAGACTTAGGCGAGCTGCATCATCCGGAGGAGATCCGTAGCTAACAGAGTCTCCATCATACTGTATTACATTATTTTAATTTCCTTGTCCACTTGTATTTCGGACAAGCTTTGTAGAAATTGTAAAATTCTTAAAAATTGCTCATGTACTTATGACACCGGGTTCTGGGATGTGTTGGGATATATTTGCTAAAATGGAATATTCAAACCATTGTTTTACTTAATGGATTTATTTAGTTAATACGTGATAAAGTGAAAGGAAATGATTTTTCATAAATGTTAAAACAGGAAAAAGTTTCAATTAATTAATGATTGGCTTGCCTGACAATGGTGTCCGGCACCATCACGACTGTAACGACCCGACCGTCATTTAGAGCTCTAGCGCGTCGTTTGAGGTCATGAGCAGCTTCGTTTCAGGTGTTATGACTCGTAGGTGTGGTCGATGTTGAACTTCTAGTTGGAAGGAAAATTCTCGTTTCGTAAGGCTTAAAGTTGGAAGAATTGACTAAAATTGGAATTTTGAGTAAACGACCTCGGAATCAGGATCTGAAGGTTCCAGCAGGTTCATATGATGATTTCGGACTTGGACATATGTCCGGATCGGGTTTTGGATAACCAGGGAGCGTTTCGGCGTATATTGTGGAAGTTAGTATTTTAGAAGAATTTCATAAGTTTGGGTTGGAAGGCATCTCAGTGTTATAGAGGTCTGTTTGGGATTCCGAGTCTAGCAATAGCTCCATATGGTGATTCTGGAGTTGGGAGCGCGATCGGAAGTGAATTCGGATGTCCGGAGGTCATTTTGAAGTCATTTGGCTAAAGATATAAATTTGAAGGTTTTTAAGAAGTTTGACCGAGAGTTTGACTTTTTGATGTCGGGGTCGGATTCCAATTCCGAAAGTTGAAGCAGGTCTATAATGTTGAATATGACTTGTGTGCAAAATTTGGGGTCAATCGGACGTGATTTGATAGGTTTCGGCATCGGATGTAGAAGTTTGAAATTTCAAAGTTCATAAAGCTTGAATTGGAGTGTGATTCATGATTTCGACGTTGTTTGAAGTGATTTGAGGCCTCGAGCGAATTCGTATCATGTTTTGGGACATGTTGGTATAATTGGTTAAGGTTCTGAGGGCCTCGGGTTGATTTCGGAAGGTTAACGGAATGGATTTCAGACCAAAATAGCTGCTGAAAATTCTGCATCAAATCTGTTTTGGGACAGCAATTTATGCATCGAAAAGCTAATTTTGGAAGCATATATATAGGAATCTATAAGAAATCTGAAAATTTGCAAAACATGGAAGTTGTAGATCTTGAAGTCTAGTTTTCAGAACATTAAACCATTTGTCATTTGGAGTTTTGTGCAAAAGGTTATGACCGATTGAAGATGGCTGGTGGAGCATTTTCGCCAGAATTTTCTGATGCATGGAGACGATTTTAGAAGCTCATATCTCGGAATATAAAGAGTTATATGGTGTAAAACCTATCAAATTAAACATCTTTGAGTTTAGTTTCTAAATCTTCAAACCTTTTGTTATTTGGATATTTCTACAAGGAGTTATGGGTGTTTTAACAGAAGGTGTTCAACAAGGGAAAATTGTAATATGATGTACAACCTGCACAGCACAAGCGCAAGGTACAACTCGATGAAGCATGGGCAGATTGTTTTAAACATGAATTTTTGCCCATTTCTTTCATTTGGCTTGGATGATTTTGGAGAGCTCAAGGAGGGATTTTCATCAAGCAACACAAGGTAAGTGATTTCTTCCTATTTTTGAGTTAAATATGTGATCTTACATGGATTTAGACATGGAAAATTTGTATAAATTTGGGATTTTTGGGGAAGACCTAGAACTTGGAATTTTGGACTTTTACCATGAATTTGAGCATGAAAATTGTAACAAATCGTATATTTGAGTTAGTAAAGTTATGGATAGAATTTATCTTCGACAAATTTCGGAATCCGGGCACGAGGGCATTTTGGTGAATTCCTTGAGCGGAGATGGGAGTTTACATAATTTGAATTTTTAACAAATATTTGAGTATTTTTTCATTGGTTTATCATTATTTGGATAGTTTGGGGGCGTTGCGCATCCATTGAAGTCGACATAAAGGCTTGGAATCCGGGTATGAATCTTCGGAGCGAGGTAAGTCTCCTTTCTAACTTTGTGAGGGGGAATCGTCCCCCTAGGTGAATTAATTCAATACATGCTATTATCTTCGGGGATACGTACGTACGAGGTGACGGGAGTCCGTGCGTAGCTACTATTATGTCATGTACTGGTAGTCTAGGACCCACTAGCATGTCTTACGTGTTATTCATGTGATCCTGCATGTAATATTAAACTGCTAATATAATCAAAGGCGTAATTGAATATCTAAAAGAAAGATCGAGTTCATCTTGTTGATCTTCTAAAAAGATAATTTATCTCTCTATAGATATTTGTGTACCGGGACTAAGTTGTATCGTAGAATGTCATTAAACTTGACAAAAGAATTTCAAAAACAAATAATTTCAAAACCTATATTTCATGTTTCTTTTAATAAGGATTTTACCACTTTCCTGAGAAAACTATTTTCTTGATAAAATACGGATTTAGTGTGTGGAAATGTGTCAGCACCCGAGTCGCAGGTATGATTCGCGAGCGGGGGAAGCTTTATAATATTCAGTATAAGCGTGTCAGCACTTGAATCGCAGGTATGATTCGCGATCGAGGGAAGATTTATGTTAATTTGGTATAAGAGTCAGCACTCGAGTCGCAGGTAGGATTCACAATCGAGGGAAGCTTTATGTTAATTATATATAAGAGTCGGCACTCGAGTTGCATGTATGATTCGCGATCGAGGGAAGCTTTATGTTAATTATATATAAGATTCAGCACTCGAGTCGCAGGTATGATTCGCGATCGAGGGGAGCTTTATATTAATTATGTATAAACATGTGAGCACCCGACTCGTAGGTATGATTTGCTAGCGGGGGAAGCTTTATGATTAATTTGTAAGAATGCACTTATGGGACGGGTCGTTCGATCCTCGGCAGTGCACAGTTTATTTTTATTATTGGTACGCGCCGAACGACCCTCAGGATATATACATATATATATACATATGGCATACCTCTTATGACTTATATTGTTAAATTGATTTAAGGCTATAAATTGTTAAATAACTTCGTGGATAAGGACTTGACAGATATTTGGGGGGAAATGAAAGAGAAACT
>ML429974.1:0-32020 GCA_005239525.1 Nicotiana knightiana
AACCTTAATATTTATAGCAAAATAGTATAGAATTTGGGTATGGTCAAAAAATAGTTGTTCACAACGATGTATAGGCATGGTGATGAGTATCTATACATTGGCGTCTAGCATGACCGTGAGTCCTTATATTGTGAATATTCTGGTTTTGTGGTAATTCCCATGTTTAATTGATGATTTCTATATGTTGTTAAGAATATGTGGAGTGAATTGTATCCTGTAAACCATGTTGGAGCATTGTCTCCAATTGTAACGAATAACGAAGAAATATGAAATATTACGTCTTTGGAGCATTGGCTCAAATTGTGAAATGAATAATGAAGAATTATGAGATATTACATCCTTTGGAGCGTTGGCTCAAGTGATAGAGTAATTATGAAATGAAAGTGCAAGAAAGAGAAAGAATTACTAAAATATACACTTGTCGGGTCATTGTTGCTTTTGATATTGTTCCCTTGCCGGGATTTAATTGTTATAATTAATTGTTCCCTTGCCGGGATTTAATTGTCTAATTATTGTTGCCTTACCGGGATTTCTATTCCTTTTATGTTTACTCCCTTGCCCTTGTTTGTGATTTCTGTTTGGGTGAGGAAGAGTGTTAAAGCACGAAGGGTGATGTCGTGCACTGTTTTAAATATTAAGGAAGAGTGTAAAGCACGAGAGGACATTCCATGCCATGTTTCATATTTATTATGCACGAGGGGACATTCCATCCCATGTTTTATATTTATTATGCATGAGGGGACATTCCGTACCATGTTTCATATTTATTATGCACGAGGGGACATTCCGTGCCATGTTTCATATTTATTATGCACGAGGGGATATTCCGTGCCATGTTTTATATTTATTATGCTCGAGGGGACATTCCGTGCCATGTTTCATATTTATTATGTACGAGGGGACATTCTGTGCCATGTTTCATATTTATTATGCACGATGAGACATTCCGTGCCATATTTTATATTTATTATGCACGAGGGGACATTCCGTGCCATGTTTTATATTTATTATGCACGAGGGGACATTCAGTGCCAGGTTTTATATTTATTATGCACGAGGGGACATTCCGTGCCGCATCTTTCATTGTTTAATCTGTGTTGTCATTTCCCGTTATTATTTTTAGATATTTCAGACTCTTGATTTCATTTCTATATTTTCAGTATTATCTACCTCTCACCCCCAACATGTTCTCCCCGTAATTATATTCTGGTTTAGTTTCTGCTATATTTTGAACTGCACAGGTACATTTTGTTGTCGTGTCTTAGCCTCGTCACTTACCCAGTACATGGGGTCGGTTGTACTGATGCTACACCTGCACTTCTTTATGTTGTGCAGATTTCGCAGCCGGACCCGGAGGACATCATTAGTGGGAGTGTCTTCTAGCTCATCATAGAGGCTTCAAGGTATACCCGCTGGCGTTCGTGGGCCTTGGCGTCTCTTCCATCCCGTTTGCCTTCGGTTCTGTCTTGTTTTTCCTTTAGTTTCGTAGGAAGACATGTATTTCCTTTCAGACTTGTATTTAGCATTCTTAGATAGTTCGTGAGTTTGTGACTCCAGGTTTTGGGAAACTTTGCATCGATATATTGTGATTGTCTTTATTTAGCTTAAACTGTATTTATTCCGCTGATTTAATTTTGAAGTGTCTTAGCTTATTCTGAAAAGTTTACATTTTTCATGTTAGTTTAGCTATATACGTTGGCTTGTCTAGCGGGTTCAACTTTAGACGCCATCACGGCCCGATGGTGGGATTTCGGGGCATGACAAGTTGGTATCAGAGCACTAGGTTACTTAGGTCGCACAACTCACGGACAACTTGGTAGAGTCTTATGGATCGGTACGAGACGTCTGTACTTATCCCCCAGAGGCTGCAAAGTTAGGATGACTCCATATTTCTTTTCTTCTCTATCGTGCGCTATGATTCCGAGTACTGATTGAGTTTCTATTCTATTCTCTTACAGATAGCGAGGACACGTGCTTCCCTTGGTTCCGCCCAGTAGCCTGACACTCCTACTACAGCTCCTACTCGGGGTCGAGGTCGAGGACGAGGTCGTGCTAGAGGCTGAGGTAGGGGCCGGGCTCAGCCTAGAGCAGCAGCCCCAGTGGAGGACCCTCAGGTCGAGTCTGATGAGGGGGTCCCAGTTCCAGCAGTCCCAGTTGGACCAGCTCAGGTCCCAGAGGGGTTCATAGCTACCCCAGTGCTTCAGGACGCCCTTGTCCATCTAGTCGAAATCATGGAGAGTGTAGCACAGGCGGGTCTTCTTTCTACAGCACCAGCCATCTCTCAGGCTGGGGGAGGTTCCCAGACTCCTGCCGCCCGCGTGCCAGAGCAGCTAGCTCCAAAGTTATAGACTCCGGCATCTCAGCCAGCCGGAGTAGCTCAGCCGGGTATTGCAGCACCGGTAGCAAAGGGAGCGCCTATTTCAGTAGATGCTCTGTGGAGACTGGACAGGTTCACCAAGTTATTTACTGCTACTTACACTGGTTCACCATCAGAGGACCCCGGGATTATTTTGACGGCTGCCATGAGGTTCTTCGGAACATGGGCATAGTGGAGTCCAACGGGGTTGACTTCGCTTCTTTTCAGTTATCCGGCGCAGCCAAGAGTTGGTGGAGAGATTATTGCCTAGCCAAACAAGTTGGATCTACACCTTTGACTTGGACTCAGTTCTCAAAGGTATTTCTGGGGAAGTTCCTTCCCATTACTTAGAGAGAGGACCTTCGGAGACAGTTTGAGCGTCTCTAGCAGGGATCTATGTCGGTCACTCAGTACGAGACCAGATTCATCACTCTAGCCCGACATGCTCTTATGATAATTCCCACTGATCGGGAGAGGGTTCGGATATTTATTGAGGGATTGGACCGGCCTATCAGACTTCAGATGGATAGAGAGTCAGGTACAGACATATTGTTCCAGGATGTGGCCAGTATGGCCAGAAGGATTGAGATGATTCTGTCACAGGGTGGTGGTTAGGGGGCAGGCAAGAGGCCCCGTCATTTCGGTAGTTTCAGTGGAGCCTCATCTGGGGTCAGGGATTCTTCAGGCATAGGCCATCCTCCCATACCTTTTCATTCAGCTCTTTAGGTTTCCCATGGTACTTCCGGTGGCCGTGGTTATCAGTCGCACTATTCTGATCAGCAGCCTTACAGTGCGCCACCAGCTCCCATCTGTGCACCGCCGCATTAGAACTTCCAGGGTGGTTATCAGGGTCGATAGGGCGAGTTCCAGAGTCAGCAGTCGCATCATCTGAGGCCTTATTATACTAGCGATGGTTTGGGGCACATTTCCAGGTTTTTCCCCTGAGGTTCTGGTGGGTACAGGCACCAAGTGTTCCACAGCCTGCCCAGCCAGCTAGAGGTGGGGGTAGAGGTGCTAGAGGTGGAGGTAGAGGTCATAGAGGTGGAGCTCAGGCCGCCAGAGGTGGAGGCCAGCCAGCAGTCGGTCATCCCAGAGATGTGGTTCAGGGTGGTAGGGCCCAGCCCCGATGTTACACTCTTCCATCCAGGCCAGAGGCTGAGTCTTCAGATGTAGTTATTACAGGTACTATTCGGGTTTGTGATAGAGATGCTTCAGCGCTATTTGATCAAGGTCTACGTATTCGTATGTATCCTCCTATTTTGCACCATACCTGGTCACGCCTGGTGATCCGCTGAGTATTCCTGTTTATGTTAATACATCAGTGGCTGATTTTGTAGTGGTCGATCGAGTCCGTTATTCTTGTGTTGTGATTGGGGATCTTGAGACCCGTGCTGATTTGTTACTTTTGGGTATGGTCGACTTTGATGTTATAATGGGGATGGACTGGTTGTCCCCATATCATGCCATCTTGGATTGTCATGCTAAGACGGTGACCTTAGCCTTGCCAGATTTTCCCCATTTGGACTGGAAAGGGACCCTTGGTCATTTCACCCGCTGTGTCATTTCGTACGTGAATGCTCGGCGTATGGTCGAGAAGGGGTGTTTGGCTTATTTGGCTTATGTGTGTGATTCCAGTGTTGAGGTTCCCTCTATTGATTCGGTGCCCGTGATTCGTGAATTTCCTGAAGTTTTCCCTTCAGACCTATCGGGGATGCCACCCGACAGGGACATTGACTTCTGCATTGATCTGGCTCCGGGCACCCAGCCCATTTCTATTACGCCGTATCGCATGGCCCCGCCAGAGTTGAAAGAGTTGAAGGAACAGTTGCAGGATTTGCTTGGGAAGGGTTTCATTAAACCCAATTTTTCTCCTTGGGGTGCTCCAGTGTTGTTTGTGAATAAAAAGGATGGTCCGATGAGGATGTGCATTGATTACCGGAAATTGAACAAGGTTACAATCAATAATAAGTATCCACTACCGAGGATTGATGATTTTTTCAATCAGCTTCAGGGTGTCAGGGTATTTTCAAAGATAGACTTGAGATCTGGCTACCATCAGTTGAGGATTAGGGCATCCGATGTCCTTAAGACAGCTTTCCGCACTCGGTACGGGCATTACGAGTTCTTAGTCATGTCGTTTGGGTTGACGAATGCCCCAGCAGCTTTTATGGACTTGATGAACCGATTGTTCAGGCCTTATTTGGACTCGTTCATCATAGTCTTCGTTGACGATATATTGATATACTCCCGCAGTCAGGAGGAGCACGAGCAGCATTATTGGTGGCGTAGAATGAAGAAGGATATTGTGGCGTATGTGGCGCAGTGTTTGACTGTCAACAGGTTAAGTATGAGCATCAGAGGCCTAGTGGTTTATTTCAGAGGATTGAGCTTCCCGAGTTGAGGTGGGAGAGGATCACTATGGACTTCGTCACTGGACTTCCGTTGACCCGGAAGAAGTTTGATGTAGTGTGGTCCATTGTTGATAGGCTGACCAAGTCAGCGCATTTCATTCCTGTGGTAGTCTCCTATTCATCCGAGAGGTTAGCTGAGATCTATATCCGAGAGATTGTTCGCCTTCATGGTGTACTAGTATCTATCATTTCGGACCGGGGCACGCAGTTTAGCTCGCGTTTCTGGGGTACAGATTTGGTTCAGGAGGCCTTGGACAAGGTCAGGATCATTCAGGATAGGCTTCGTACAGCTCAGTCCAGGCAAAAGAGTTATGCAGATCGTAAGGTTCGAGAGGTGGCTTTCATGGTGGTTGAGCGATTATTGCTCCGAGTGTCGTCTGTGAAGGGCGTGATGAGATTTGGGAAGAAGGGCAAGCTTAGCCCTAGATTCATCGGTCCGTTTGAGATTCTTGATCGAGGGGGAGAGGTGGCTTATAGACTTGCATTTCCACCTAGCTTATCAGCCGTACATCCAGATTTTCATGTGTCCATGCTTCGGAGGTATCACGGCGATCCATCCCACGTGTTAGATTTCAGCACTGTCCAGTTGGACAAGGACTTATCTTTTGAGGAGGAGCCGGTAGCTATTCTAGACCGGCAGATTCAGTGGAGAGGTCATCCTCCTAAGGCATCGATCTGGGAGTCCGAGTCCGATATGCGGAGCCGTTACCCTTATTTATTTCTCGACTCAGGTACTTTCTTCTTTTGTCCGTTCGAGGACGAACGGTTGTTTTAAAGGTGGAGAATGTGACGACCCAAAGGGTCATCACCTATGTTATTACCCGTCCAATACCTCCGAGGCCTTGAAAACCTCATTTGTAATTGCCTCGATCTGTGTGCGCAGTTCGGGTGCGTAGCCGGACAGCTTAAATATGAAATTCTGTGAAAAATTCTAGGATTTGATATTTAAAATGAATAAATTTGACTTCGGTCAACATTTTGGGTAAACGGACCGGGACCCGTGATTTGACGGTCCCGGAGGGTCCGTAGGAAAATATGGGACGCCCGGAATCGAATTCCGAGGTCCGAAGCCCGAGAAATAAATTTTTGAGTCAAATTATTTTCTTAAAATATTTAAGGAAATTGAAAATGAAATCTAATTAGAAAGTAATGGTATCGGGCCCGTATTTGGGTTCCGGCGCCTGGTACGGATCTTATATATGTTTTAGGCACTTTCTGTAAAGTTTGGTTGAAATCGGATTTCGTTAGTCGTGTTTCGAGCTTAAAAATGGAAACATTGATGTTTTTAGGAAATTTGATAGATTTCATGGATGTTGAGGTTTAATTCTATGTGTATGATGTTGTTTTGGCTATTTGATCGCACAGGTAAGTTCGTCGGATGTTGTGTGAGTAATCTGTAAAATTTGGTGTCGTTCCGAGATGTATAGGTCAGTTCGGCACGTTGTTAGTGAAGTTAGAAAACTTAAAATTTCCTAAGTTGGTTCTTGACGTTTGGGGGTGTGATTTCGAGTTTTAGCGTTGTTTTGGCTGTTCTGAAGGCTCGAGCGAGTCCGTATTATGATTTGGGACCCGTTGGTATATTTGGTTTCGAGCCCTGAGGGCTCGGGTGAGTTTTGGATAGGCCACGGATTTCATTTTTGAACTTGGAAAATCTGCTGGTGTTCTGTTCTGCAGGCTTGGAAAATGTGAAGCCAGCATCGCAAATGCGAACATTGCACTGGCTGGCAGTGCTCGCAAATGCGAAGCCAGCACCGCAAATGCGAAGGTGCACTGGTTGCACAGTGATCGCAAATGCGATCCTTCCTTCGCAAATGCGAAGTCCCTCCTCCTGCATAGTGATCGCAAATGCAAAGTATGCTTCACAATTCCCATGCAGGGGTGTTCGCAATTGCAAACACCTGTTCGCAATTGCGATGCCAACCAGCGGCCTGCACTGTACAAAACCGAGAATTTTCCTCACATTTCATAATTTTCTCAACTCAACACTCCTAGGCGATTTTTCAAAAGAACAAGACTCTTCCAATCAGTTGTAAGTGGTTTTCACTCATTTCTTTTCAATCATTAACATCATTTAACATGTTTTCAACTTAAAATCAAAGATTTTCATGGGTGAAATCGGGTGAATTGGGTCGAACTTAGATTTCTTCTAAAATTGGGGTTTGAGTGGGTGATTGACCTCTGAATTGAGAGATTTTTATATGGCTAGACTCGTGAGGATTCGAGGGTTCTGAAAATGTAAAATTTACCCGACTTCGTGCCATGTTTCATATTTATTATGCACGAGGGGACATTCCGTGACATGTTTCATATTTATTATGCACGAGGGGATATTCCGTGCCATGTTTTATATTTATTATGCTCGAGGGGACATTCCGTGCCATGTTTCATATTTATTATGTACGAGGGGACATTCTGTGCCAGGTTTTATATTGATTATGCACGAGGGGACATTTTGTGCCGCATCTTTCATTGTTTAATCTGTGTTGTCATTTCCCGTTATTATTTTCAGATATTTCAAACTGTTGTTTTCATTTCTATCATTTCAGTATTTGCTACCTCTCACCCCCAGCATGTTCTCCCCGTAATTATATTCTGGTTTAGTTTCTGCTATATTTTGAACTACACAGGTACATTTTGTTATCGTGTCTTAGCCTCGTCACTTACCCAGTACATGGGTCGGTTGTACTGATGCTACACCTGCACTTCTTTATGTTGTGCAGATTTCGCAGCCGGACCCGGAGGACATCATTAGTGGGAGTGTCTTCTAGCTCATCACAGAGGCTTCAAGGTATACCCGCTGGCGTTCATGGGCCTTGGCGTCTCTTCCATCCCCTTTGCCTTCGGTTTTGTCTTGTTTTTCCTTTAGTTTCAAACGCAGACATGTATTTCCTTTCAAACTTGTATTTAGCATTCTTAGATAGTTCGTGAGTTTGTGACTCCAGGTTTTTGGAAAATTTGCGTCGATATATTGTGATTGTCTTTATTTAGCTTAAACTGTATTTATTCCGCTGATTTAATTTTGAAGTGTTTTAGCTTATTCTGAAAAGTTTAGATTTTTCATGTTAGTTTAGCTATATACGTTGGCTTGTCTAGCGAGTTCAACGTTAGACGCCATCACGGCCCGATGGTGGGATTTCGGAGCGTGACAATATATATATATATATATATAATGAAGCAATAAAATAATTCTACACAAACAAGAAAGATAGACTGCAACAATAAATAAAATAACTCAGCCGCCTATTTCAGGCCTCAGCTGTAACCAAGATCTCACACAAATTTCCAAACTTCACATTAAAAGAACCGTATGAGTAGAATATGAGAAACAGCAGAGTAAAATAGTAAATTTTCCAAATCTTTTTGTTTAAAATCGGTAAAACACAAATGTCCTCCCTTATCACTTTCTTGTTGCGGTGCGCAACCGGATCTCACATGTCCACCCTTATCACTATCTTTTATCTCACCTCTCCACCCTTATCACTATCTTTTATCTCACCTCTCCACCCTTATCACTATCTTTTATCTCGCATGTCCACCCTTATCACTATCTTGTTGTCCACCCTTATCACTATCAATTTATTTATTTATTAAAAACTTTCAAAATCCAGGCCAAGACTTTCACAATAACTTTATCTCAACAGTTGTAAACAGAAAACTGTACTTCTCATAAACTTATCAATATTATCTCAAAATGGAACTAGCATGGATACATATATATATATCTCATAAAACAATGTCAACCCACTCAATCTTTATGTACCGCAATGAAATCAAGTAAAACAACTAATACTTTTCCAAAAATAATTGCACAAGACTTAACAACAAATTAGCAAGCCAAGTAATCATAGAAACAACAATGAACATGAAACAATTAAAACATGATGCAATTAAATTGGAAACGGGGAAGGGAGCATGTAAGCAGATAATTTGGTGGTCCATAGATACTCTTCACCTTACCTATACACCACACACATGCAATTTAACCTAACAATTAAGTTGGGGATTCCTATTCCCTCAAGTCAAGGTTAAACCGAGCACTTACCTCAAATCTGCAGGCCACTCACTGCTCAATTACAGCTTTTCCTTTAGAATCTTTCTCTAAACCGCTCAAATATAATCATAATCAGATAAATACCTTCAACGTAGGCTAACGAATTAAATCTCACAATAAAAACTACAAAATATGCCAAAAATCCGAAATCGACCAAAATCCGACCCCAGGTCCCACATCTCGAAATCAGTCAAAAATGGCAGAATCAAAACCCTCGTCCTCTCCCGAGTATAACCATATAAAATTTATCAAAATCGAATACCATTTGGTCCCTCAAATCCCTACCTAAAACTCTCCAAAACTCAAGCCCTAACTCCATCAATTTTACTTTAAAATCATCAATCAAATCCCAAAAATGAAGATGGATTCATGAAACATAACCAAAAACGAGTGAATAACACTAACCCGAATCCCTATGGTGAAAATCGCCTCCAAAATCGCTCAAATTCGAGCTCACCAACTCAAAATATGACCGAATGAATAAACCCTTGTTTTATATATTTTTTTGCCAAATATTATGCCTCATTTCTCATGTCAAACGATCCCTAAACTCACTTTTTATTCCATCAATGGATTCTTTGTGAAAATCTAGTCAAGTTAGGCTTTTGAATTACTCAATTTGACCTTATAATGAAAGAGATATGTAGGTTTTAATATTTGCAAATAGTGCAGATTTTTAAATACGCTGTCAGTGGCAATTGCGTAATTAACCTGAACAATCTGGCAACCTTAGTAAATGACCATAAAATCCTCATACGATGTCCAAATTCGATGATTCTTTTTTCTACGGGTTCGTAATGACAATATGGGTCTAATACTTCAATCAAAACAGAAATCAAAGTTTATTTGTTCAATATGATATCATTTATGTTTAAAGAAATGACGTCGAAACATAAGAAAAACGAGCACAACACAACCCAAACATATCCGAAACTCACTCGAGACCCTGGAGACCTCAACCAATAATTCAAATAAGTCATATATCACTACTCGAACTTAGTCGAACCTCCAGAACACTCAAGACAACACCAAAACACCAAATCAACCTCGAATTCAAGCCTAAGAACTTCTAAACTTCCAAAATTCGCCAACGACGTCGAAACCTACCAAACCACGTCCAAATGACCTCAAATTTTGCACACACATCACAAATAACACTATGAACCTACTCCAACTTCCGGAATTTTAATCCGACCTCGATACCTAATTTTCCACTGGCGACCAAAATCGCCAAATTTCTAACTTTCGCCAATTCAAGCATAGAACGGAGTCTTAGTTCATAAAATGACCCCTTGGATCATCACAAGATGGTATTTTAGAAGACGAGCTCGTTGGATCTAGGATGGGTGCTATTGGATTTGATTGTGGTATATTTAGAAGGATAATATTGGAAGTCGGCTTAGAAATTGGCTATAGTTCTTGTCGAAGGAGATGGAGCTCCATGGCTTGTTGATATGATAAGTAGTTATGAGTTTCTGCATGTTCTTTTCATCATCAGTTGAGTATGAAGGTTTTAGAATAAGGTTTTATTTGATATGAGGTTTATTGAATAAGGTTTTATTTGATATGAGGTTTATTACTGGTATTGGGTTGTTTTGAGTAGCTACTGTGATTAGAAATCATTGTTCCTAGTATCTTAGTTATATGGTATATCATGCGATTGCATCTTGGGTTATGGTTATGGCTTGGTACAGCTTTCTCATACTTATACAGTGTGTAGGTTGCGAGGTTTGGGTCATGTAGGAAATTTCGTATGTTTGAAATTTGGTTCTAAGGATTATAGGCTAGGTTGAATTATGAAATTCCAATATGTTGTGATATCATGCCTATATGGGATAGGGTGACTTGGGATCACCTCTATCTATGTGCATGGTAAGGTTATATGGTGATTTGATGGCTTTGGGAACAACTCTTGGCATGTTCGAGGATGAAGATATGTTTAAGTAGGGGAGGATGTAATGACCTGACTGGTCGTTTAAAGCAATTGCACTTCGCTTGGTAGCGTACGTCCATGAATAGCTCTGTATGATGTATTATGATTTATGTGAATCGCGGGTTTTGGTTTTCAGGTTATTCGAAATTGATTTGGAAGAATGAATGTCATGGTTTAAGCTTTGAGTTGGAAGAGTTGACCAAATTTGACTTTTCGGTATTTAACCTCAGATTAGAGTTTTGATGGTTTTGTTAGCTCCGTTGGGTGATTTTGGACTTAGAAGCTCGTCCGGATTGTGATTTGGAGGTTCGTAGTAGAATTAGGCTTGAAATGGCAAAAGTTGGAATTTTGGGAAGTTTGACCAAGAGTGGACTTTTTGATATTGGGGTCAGATTTCGATTCTGGAAGTTGGAGCATGATTGTAATGTCAAAATTTGGGTTCATTCCGGGTTGATATTCTATGTTTTGGCGCGAGTTATGGAAGTTGAAAATTCAAAGTTCATTTGAGTGTGATTTGAGGTGTGATTCGTTGTTTCGATGTTGTTATGTGTGTTTTGAGGCCTCAAGTAGGTATGTGTTATGTTATGGGACTTGTTGGTATGCTTGGATGGGGTCCCGAGGGACTCGGGCGTGTTCGGATTGATTTCGGGCTAATTTTCTTCAAGTTTTCAGTGCTGGTGTGTTATGGTGTCTGGTGTCACATTTCTTAAACGCGATCGCGAGATGAAGAACGCGATCGTGTTAGGGAAAAATCTGAGGCTAAGTGTTTCCTCTTTGCATTTGCGAACATTGTTCCATGTTCGCATATGTTGTGGCAGATAAAGAATCGCGTACCAATTAG
The DNA here is from genome assembly GCA_005239525.1 of Nicotiana knightiana. NCBI lineage: Eukaryota > Viridiplantae > Streptophyta > Magnoliopsida > Solanales > Solanaceae > Nicotiana > Nicotiana knightiana. The sequence goes on from ML429974.1 coordinate 11,593, forward strand.
TGAACACGTGTTCGCATAGTGGTTTGGACTGATCTGGGGCTAGAGAAATTCTTCAGCGCGTTCGCATAAGGTGAGACGTGTTCGCGAAGGCATGAGGTAGTGTTGTTCGCATTCACGTGGTCTATTTCACGATCGCGTAGTGTATTTTGGTAGGCTGTTAAGTTTGTTCTTCGTGTTAGCAGTGCCTTGTCCGCTTTCGCATTGGGTCATTCTAGTGGTAGTGCATTTTTTTCATCACGAAGACGATGGTTTTCCCACGTTCGCATAAGAGGACGTCTGGGCAAATTATAAAGTACTCTATTTCAAGGGTTTCAGCCATGTTTACAGTTTTGGAGCTATGGAGCTCGGATTGAGGCGATTCTGGAAGCAATTTTCACCATATGAAGTGTTATTTCATGATATTATCTTCGATTCCAGCTTTTGGTTGATGAATTTCAAATAGGAAATTGGGGGTTTGGCCTAAAGTTTCATAATGTGAATTTTTGAGTTTTGAACATCGATTCAGAGTCGGATTTGAGTGAAACTAATATTGTTGGACTCGTAATTGAATGGGTTGACGGATTTTATAATTTTTTTTGAGTTACGAGGTGCGGGCAGGGGTTGGACTTTTTTGCCAATTTTGGGCTTTTGATTTGAGATTTGACCTTTTTCAATTGGGATTGGTTCCTTTAGCATTGTTTGATGTAACCATGAAACTTCTACGTTCTTGAGCAATTGAGCTGTGATCCATGTTAGAAACCATGTCTAGGCTACATGTTTATCCTGTTGGGACTCATAGAGGTCATTTCTGTTGTTGAATTATTTATTTTCATTGCATTACATACTCATACATACGCATTCATATGCATATTATATCTCAGTTTCTGTACCATTTATTGACACATTATATCATCATTTGGGCTAGTTTCATGGCTTGTGAGCCCGAGAGACTAGAGAGATTGATGACTGAGTGAGGCCGAGGGCCTGAGTGTGAGTAATATTACGGGATCGAGTTGCACGCCGCAGCATGTTATATTGATTATATTATATGATCGGGTTGCACGTTGTAGAAGGTTATATTGGTTTGTGCCAGGATTGGCTTGATATAGTGCTTGGGCTGAAGGATCCGCTCCGGAGTCTTCCTACACCCCTATTGAGCGCGGTTGATTTATATTAAGTGATGGATCTTCCCTGGACATTGATCTTGTCCGAAGAATTTATACCTGGGGATGGATCTTCTCCACTGGCTGAATTGGCCCTACTCAGTACTGAGTGGTTGATGCTCAATTGATGTATATATTCCAGGATAGATCTTCTCAGGGTCGGATTGGCTATACAGTATTGAGTGATATTGATACCCAATTTTTCCTAAAAAATATTTTTAATTGCATATATATCTTCAAAATCATGCATTAATAGAAATTAGTATTTTTCCACAATTTTCCTATATTTTTATCGATTTATTCAGCATTTCATTTCCAATAAATGATCACAAAATTGCATCACAACTAATTTCAAAAGCATTTCTTGGTTTCATTAATTATTTAGGGTCCTATTGAGGCCAAATTATTTCACAATTAGCAAAATTGGCACCTTCTGGCTATAATTGCAATAACTTTGCAATTATAGCCCAGTCATATGATTTTATGCTATTTTTATCCAGAAATTAATCATTTATATTTTAAATACCAAGTAATCATTTTTAACCATTTTTTTATACATGAAATTCATTTTTTGTCTAATTATTAGCTATTTTATAAATTGTTTAATTTAATTTAATTGGGTATTTAAGAAATAGCCACTTTCATTTCAGTTATAGCCTAATTAAAACCTAACCCCAACCCAATTAAAAGAGGCCCAATACCCTATTCACCCGACCCAATCCTATGTTTAATCTGGACCGTTGATCAATTTTGATCAACGACCTAGATTAACTTTTTCCTTAATTAATCCCTAAAGACTACCCCTTCCCCTCTCTCATTTCCCCTCGCTCTCTCCGCCGTTACATCTCTCATCTCTCTCAAAACTCTCTCTGTTAAACCTAGCTCCTCCCACTGGACATCGACTTGCCGGCGACTATGGTGGTCTCACCACCCTTTCAGCCTCATGGCTCTCTTCCTACGTCGGGTATTGCTACCTTGAGGTTTTCAAGGGAACCAGAAGGCTGTTCACTCACCTCCTATGGGTTTTCATGCCATTCTCAGGTCGATCATTGCCGTCCGAGTAAGACTCTGCCATCTCCGGCTAGAACCTATGACTTCTAGGTCGGTTCTCCTTTTCTTTGGGTTATCTCTGTGAAACCCTAATTGTCAGCTCTTGATTTTCCTAGATCTATAATAGATCTAAGCATATTATGAGTTATTTTTATTGTTTCCTTAAAAGACTTTCCGACTTTTTCAAAATGACTCTTCATCTTCAAATTAGGGTTCTTAACCCCTTTCTCAAAAATGATTTTCCTTCTGATTTTCAATGTTATTCTATGGTTTTCATCATGTTTAAACGTTTATCTGAGTTTCTCTCTTTTTATCTATGTTATTATATTAAAGCCCTAAGTTTTCTTGGTTTTCCATCTGTGATTCTGAGTATTTGTTCGATTAATTTGCATATGTGTTCGTTTCTCATGAATATTCTATGATTCTGTGATTTTTACCCTATGTTTGCTTGCTAGGGTTTTTGATTTCGATTATTCCTACTCGTTATGTGTTTATTCCCAGAGATTTGTGCTAGGTTCCGATTTTTTGTGATTCTACTCTGTTTGTTAATCAACATTTCTATTTCTTCACTTCTTCTGCCTATACCATGTTTACTTTGTTGATTCGTACTATGTTCTAGTTGAATCCCCTGTTCTAAGTGGGTTTTTTTACTTTGCTATGATGATTAGGGTTTCTGATTTTATCTTATACTGTGATTTCCTCATTTATTTGCAGCCATTTGTGTTACTTCCTCTCATAAGTATCATTTCTTAATTTGGATACCTAATTTATGTGATTATTTTACCCTACTCTTGTCTATGTTATGCTTGCTTCGTCCAGTTGGGATACCTTCCTTTGGTCAGTGTTACCTTCTAATGGAATTCCTCATTCCTTATGATTGATATACTCTGTCCTCTACTAATTTCAACCTCTAAATATTCTCTTACCTTATTTTGTGGTTAATTATGTTGTCAAGTTTATTCTTAGACACTTTCCTTAATTAGAATATTCTTAACCTAGTCTCTATTACATGTAATATACTTGTATTATACTTATGACTGTTTCCTTATGTGTCATGATCAGTCTTACATGATTTCATTCCTTATTTATCACTTCTTATTACCGTTTGAATTTTAACTCCTTAATTAAAGGAAGTCCTTATACTGATTTGATTCTAAATGGTATATATTTCTATAATTACTGATGAACTTTGATTTTTACCTTATTTTGCTACCTGTTTTCAAACTATAAGTGCCCTAATATTTCATTAGCACACACACGGACACATATTGTTCACAAACTCTCTCTTATACAAAACTTTCTTCTGCTCTTCTCTTTCTTTGGTTACTTGCTCCTATTCTAAGTCTGTCGGCTGCAAGCCATGGCTGATTATTTTACTCTCTTGCTCTTCATTCTGTGTTTTCTATCTTCTATACTGGTATGTCCTAATTTCAGTTTAAGTCTCAAAAACAATATGTTTCTTTTACTACTTCAATTCATCTTATTTCTAGTATGTTTTTACTTATGGTTCTGCTGTGAAGTTTGTACTTAACCTGGTTGGATTGTTATTCACTTTGCATGTTATGTATCCCCTCCCTTAGACTCATCATGCTTATGTAACGTTATCCCCTCTCTAATATACCTCAATATGATTCTACTTCCCTTATATTTCTCTGATTACTAGACTTTTATGTGGTAAAACAATTTGCACCTTATGATTACTTGGTTCTGTGTAAGTCTGAAATACATGTTACCTTAATCCCTTGAATCCACTTAGGATTTCTTTGATTTTGAACCTATGTGTGACTTTGACTACTATGTGCTTATCCTTATATGCTCTATACTTGTCCCCAATTCCTCATTACCCTTTTTGTGGTTGTTGAACTTGCCTTAGTTCTTGTTCTATGTGTGATGTTGAACTTGTTATGATCCTTAGATTGGTACGTTTTTTGTTCTGACTACCCTACTCTTTTCAAACTGTTTCATTGAATAAATTCTTCTATTGTTTTGCAAAACTCATTTCAAACCAGTCTTTCCTGTTTAAACTGTATTCCTACTCAAATCCTTTCAAAACTATGTCAAGCACTCTCACTCTACTCTTAGACCCTTAAGTTATGCCCCTCTAATGTATGAGTGCTTAGGTATCCCCATGAGATCCCTCTGGACTTTGATGCATTAGAGCTGGCCCTTCCACACTGCACTACTCAACTATGGTTATGAAATCTTGGTGTGAGCACTGCCTGGGATCCCTTGAGGTCCTTTGGGAACTCTGACACACCCGAATATATGAAAGGTTGTGAGACTGGCATTGGGACTTCTGGAAATCTGGGCCTACTGGTAGGCTCCCTATAGTGTAACTTCTTATTTTTATTCACTTATGTAATTCATGCAACACTGGTTTGTAATAATTTATTGTAAATAAATATTGGGGATGGATAGTGAAAAGGGGGGAGGGTAGTTGTGCATGTTATATATATCAAATGGTAGAAACCATGCTTTAGGATTACATTTATTATATGCGCAATAGAATCCATGTTTAGGACTCATATGTGTAAAGCATATCATGCATTAGATACCATGCCCCCTAGGTTCTATGTATACTATTTTCAGCATTTCATCTTAGCACTATTGTTTTATCACTTAGAAATCCTGTCTCTAGGATAAATGACAACACTGATGCAAACTATTACTTATGCATATTTTGAAACTATGTCTAAACTGTCGTGCATTTAGGCATCCTGCTTCAGATATCCTGAGATCATGTTATGCACTTAGAAATCCTGCTTTTAGGAATTCTGCATATAAATCATTCTGCCCTATGTGTGCATACTAGATATCATGTTTTAGGGTCTTACTCGCTCAACCACACCTAGTTAACTATTGATGCATGAAGGAAGATATAAAAATAGTTTCACTTTGTTTCTAAACAGCTAGCAATGATCCTATATTTTGCAACACCTAGAACAGCATGTTTAGGTAAAACAATCTACAACAGTCTTCTTTAATAATTCTGGTAACTACTTTACAATGTCCCATATGACTAAAACTACTAAAAACTGGAAACTGCCTCTTTGTGTTCACTGCTTCATGATTAACAGGCTTAAAATCAGTAGGCAAGCTGGTTAGGCTCTTATTTCTGAGTTATAAACTGAATATGCATATGTTCTGCACTTTGATATTCACCTAGACATTATGTCTTAGTATCTTGTTTAATAAAAACACCCTTATTTGTGTTTGAGTCGTGCTGTTTATATGCATTATATGTGGAGGTAAACTTTAGCCCCCCGTATTTGCTCTTTCCTATTTTATTTGTTGAAGTCCTATGTGTTATTTCTTGTCGCCTTAGTATTTTCTCCTTTAAACCTAAGGGGCTGTCTAGAACTGCCCATAGGTAGAGGTCCTAAATTCCTCCAGGGCTGTTAAGAAGGGACGGGTAACAGCACGCATAGAGGTCGCTAAATAACACTCGTTTTAATAACCGCTAAGGGGTGGGGAAGGATAGATATGGATATGATGACTGGTGCGATAATGCCATGTGTAGCCCCTTTTTGAGGAGTGATTATCGGGCATTGTACTGATGTGACCCTATAGGATAAATAACATAGGACTCCCCCCTATCCTTTACATATGTGTTTAGACTATAAATCTTTCAAAAACTTTATATGCATACTTAGGCTTTAAATCTTTTCAAATGTGTCTTCATATGTGTGCTTAGACTGCGAACTCTTTCAAAACCCCTACTTGTTTAAAGTTTAATTGCTTATTTTCTACTTGCCTAAATTCACAAAGTTTTTTGGCCGGGAACCACAGTTGTGGACTCTGAGGGGTGCCTAACACCTTCCCCTTGGGGTAATTTCAAGCCCTTACCCTATCTCGATTTATCCAAATTTAGTAGGTACCCTAACGCACCTTAATTCGTTAGGTGGCGACTCTTCAATTTCTTGTATACCCCTTTACCAAAAGGAAACAAGTTGTCCCAATAATGTCAAGACCCTGACTAATCCGAAAGGAGGTGTTAAAAAGAGGGTGCGACAAGTGATTGAGCATGATGAGTGGAAAGTGTGAGACGGTGAGATTGAGTACTCTGAGAGTGTGAGTACATGAGTTCATCTTTGAGATATATTGCATTTATATGCACACATGACATACAGACATAGAGATGTATTTTCCTCATGTTGTAGGGTATCACGTCATTCATGACTTCTCACACATATTGATATATGAGCATAGTGCATTTTACATTGTCTATCTGGAAAGAAAATGAAATATCTTATTTATTGTTGAAAGGACTTTTGGGAAAATTACTCTTTTCATATTTACTCATATTTTCGAAGATTTCAGTAAAGGATTTGGGTTTTCACCGATATACTTGAAACGCAGAACAATTTTTTGGGAAACTATTAATAAGCTGGGCATTTCATCTTTGAATTACTTCTTTTATTACTTACGTTACATTGTTATGAATTGTTGTTGGATATTGGTGTTGGACCCGACCTTTGTTCTAGCTCGTCTACTTTCAACCTAAGGTTAGGTCTGTTAATATTGAGTATATGGGATCGGTTGTACTCATACTACACTTCTCCACCTTGTGAGCAGATGTTGACTGCTGATGTTGCTGAGATCAACGGGAGTTGGATTTGAAGATGTACTTGCGTTCTGGTCGTAGTTGCCTATTGTTCATGGTAGCCTTAATTTAATAACAATCTGTTATGTACATTTAGAATAGATGTATTTATTTCATACCAGCTTTGTATATTCTAATCTTAGAATCTCATGATTTGTACTACCAGTCCTTGGGGGATGTATAAGATTCAGTTAACTTTTCTATTTAATTGTTTTATTAATTTCACTGGAATTGGATAATTTTTAATTGGCTTACCTAGCGGGTTGGGTTAGGTGTCATCACGACTAGTTGGACTTTGGGTCGTGACAGATGATGGCCACAGAGGTGAATGTTTTAAAAGCTTTTGTATATATATGTATCATGCATTTCATGTCAGTAGCCCTCAGATGTTACAGGTTGTATCTTCTCTATCTCTCTTTACATATTTATTCTTACTTATGTTTCCCCGCCTTACATACTCGGTATTTTATTCGTATTGACTTCCCTTTTTCATGGGACTGGTCATTGTTACCACCATGCCAATTCGACCATTTCTAGCCGACCCGTCTTCTCCCAATTTTTTCTTAACTTGCCTTAGAAATAATAATAGCTCCTTTCATTACATCACGAACCTAAATCTATACTCATCCCAAGTGATCTCATTTCACGAGACCATGTTGTCTCAATTCCCACGAACCATCTCATACCCTCCTTATGCGCATATTCGTACCTTCAACTGGTACACCAATACTGATAATTCCTTGAGGAATTCGAAGTCTTTTTCTCCCATTCTTCTCCTGCTACACCTTAGACCGAAAATAACATTGAACACTCCAAGCCCCTTTTCATAATTCGCTGCAACAGCTCAATTCTTAACCATACTACGTACTCGAAATCCTTAAGCATCACACTTTAACTCTTGAATCCACTAGGACCTATGTTGAGAGTCATCCACTCTGACTTGGTCCCAAATATAATCAACTCCAAGGTTCTTCTAGCATATGAACACCCCCTCAAAGAAATACCCGGCGGAATCACCTTCCTCGTAACTCACCCTTATACGAAGCACAAATCCCGAGTCTCCCCAAAGCCTTCACATGAATCGATAAGGCCAGTTATGGCACACATTCCACAAATCCTTGCTCAACTTACCCCTAATGTTTTCTTTCCTTAGTGGTAACAACCCAACAATATGTCGATAACCAAAAATCTCACAAATAAACGACCACGCAATCCAACCGTAGGCAGTGGGACTCTCCCACTTAGCCTGGAGCTACCATTGCATAACTTTGGAATCCACCAAGATTCCTTCTTCATTGTTAACATGATCTTTCACAATCAACCCGCCGAAATTCCTCGAAATCCTTCTGTTAAACCTCTTTCGAACACTCTTAATCCCTAGCCACATTTACGTATTCAACCTCTTACCGAATAGCCAATAGAATTCTCCATAGAAGCTGTGTCACAATCACGCGACCGCTGACCTGTTCACGGAGATACCCCACCCGTGCAAAATTACATGCCAACATCTTCCAATGTCACTGCACTAGGTACAAATTACTACGAAATCAATAACACATCCTGAGCCCGTACTCACTCGCCAGTCGTACAACTCCGTGAACTCCTCATGGACATCAACTAAAAAGTGCGACAGTATAATTCCAATCCAAAGTCATGTTGTACCCTTCTTTATATCAAGCAACCCTTTCCTGTCGTATCCAATCTCCCCCGAATAATAGCCAATATTCCAAATAAATTCCGTAGACCTAGCCACTGCCCACCATGAATCCCAAATCACTCTACACTTTTCTTAAGCGTGTAGTCATCCTACCACAGAACTCATATGCTACTCTGCCACTCTCCCAATTCGGTCAAACCCTCTTCCTTAAGCAAATACTCGACTTCTGTTTCTTACATCTGGCCTTCAAAAAAATTAACCACAGCAAGACACCTCCCACATGTCCTTCCCCATACTTCGTCACCTAGTTGTTGCCTTAAATCATTATTTATCTCTGTAACATTTGAACTATTAGATCGCTAACAACTTTAAACCCCTTCAAAGATCATCTTTCTCGAGCCATCAATACCAAGAACACTGATTCAAATCCTGAACCACCGCACACCGCAACCTCTGATAGCCGTCCCTCTGGAACTATTTCACGCTTCCCTACCCTGAGGGAGATATGACGAAGGCCACAACACCGCCGAACTTAACGCATTCGATCAAGGGAGATGACGCCAAATTACTGATGAAATTCCTTCATGCTCAAAAATACCAAGTCTCGTTAACCCAAACTCGTATATTTATAGTCTGATTGTCCTTCCTCTACCGAAAATGAAATACCGAATCTCGGAATCATGCACCGAGTAAACCTCCCTTCAGGTCATTTACTGCCCCGACACATAGACAAACATCCCACCATCACATCAATACTGTGCCACAACAACTCATGAGCATCATAGTAACCTGGGCATAACCTTAAAGCTCTCGGAAATATAGTTACTAAGCTGAAATGACAAAATATCCTTCCGCAAGGAGACGATAATAGTCCAATAAGCTACGCAGGGAGAAACATCCTACACCACATCTGTAGTACCATTACAATTCCTCAATTCCCGATTTATAACTAGCGTTTCACTTCGTATAAGATTGAGTGGGAAGGAAATGAAGGCATAAGCCTCAAAGGAATCAAATCGCACGACGAGGAATCAAGAAGGGAAGTGATCCTAACAGCCCTGCAGCCTCTCGAAGATAAGAACAGATGCCTCTATACCGATCCGCAAGAATCTACTAGACTTGATCATGACTCATGAGACCAAACTGAACCTAGTGCTCTAATACCATATTGTCACGATCCAAAATCCATTAAAGGTCGTGATGGCGCCATACACCATTGTCGGGCAAGCCAACATTAGATAGTTAACTAAATCCTCGTTTTAAAAGTTTTGAAATCATTAATTTCCTTCAATTTAACTAATAACATATGAGCTTTACAAAATATATATATTTATATATATATATATATATATATATATATATATATATATATATATTTTCCAAATTTCAATATTGAATATTCCATAATCATCCCAAAACTCGGTGTCACAAGTGCATGAGAAATTACTAGGATTTAAAATACAATACAATAAAATGTCCGGAATATAAGTGTGGACAAAAAAGAAAATATAAGTACTCTGAAGGAGACTTTGCTGGCTACGGATCATCTCATAAGATGCAGCTCATCTAAGTCCCTGTATCAACCACTCCACTGCACCCACAAGGCCACTAGACATATGTGCACCTGCACAATAAAATATGCAGCAAGTGTAGTATGAGTACAAAAATAACGCGTACCCAGTAAGTATCCAGTCGAACCCCAAAGAAGTAATGATGAGAGGTCGACTCCGACACATACTAGTGGTCCAATAATAATGTACTAACGACATAATTCGTCGTGGATTTTATTAAAAACGGTTGTGAACTCTAGAAAAGCATGAAGCGAGTAAACAATTATTTTGTAAATAAGAGGTTTCCTAGTTCATATTCATCATTTATCAATTTATCTCATACCAGGGAGGCGGTATCACTATTTATAAATTTAAAGGCAAGCAATACAAGCATGCGCAAATTATGCCGAGGTCGTATGGCCCGATCCAACATAATATTTAAATTGTGCACTGCCAGAGGGTGTAACGGCGCGAACCATAGATGCATCTATTAAATCTGTCGTGGCGTTCGTCCCATTCCACAAAAGAGAACACAATCAAACAGCCAATCAAGAATTCATTAAGGAGCAATTATCCAAGGAAAATGTCAAATCTTCTTCTACCTCCTTTTAGAAATTTATGTACCAAGTTCGATATGATTTAAGAAATTTATATTGGCAATAAGTTTACAATTATCACTAGCATGCTTTGGGTCCTAGACTACCCGGACTTAAGCATAATAGTCGTTACGCACATACTCTCGTCACCTCGTGTGTACCACAAATAGAAGCACATATTGATTTAGTTAAACTACGGAGTTAATTCCCTCTTAAAAGATTAGAAAAGAGATTTACCTCGCTCCGAAGTTCCATAACCAGCTCCAACGCCCTCTAACACCTCAAACCGATGCCAAACGCTCCAAAACTAGCCAAACAATGTGCAAACCAATGAAAATATAATCTAATACTTATAACGATTCAATTTACAACAATTCTCAACTCCCCTCGGAAAGTCGATAAAATCACCCTCGGGCCCACATGCCCGAATTCTGAAAATTTTTGAAGATAGACTTTACCCATAACGCCACGAACCCAAATATATAATTTATTCCGAATTACATGTCCAATTTCGTGGTCAAAATACAAATTTCTAGGCTTTCTCCCAAAAAAAAAACCCCCAAATTTCTACCCATTTCCATGTTCAAATCCATATATAGTATGGTACTTAACCCAAAAAATGTGAAGAAAGCACTTACCTTGACGTAGATAATGAAGATGGAGCTCCAAATCGCCCCAAGATTGGCACACATGGAGGAAATGAAGTAAGATTGAGCCAAACCCTCGTTTTAAAGAGGACACTGCCCAGCTCCGACCTTCGCACCTACGATTCAGTAGCCGCTTCTGCGGCTCCACACCTACAAAAATCCATCACAGGTGCGGCTCTTACTCAGCCCAGCATCTTCCACATTTGCGCTTAAAATAGCGCTTCTGCGCTTCCGCTTCTACGACCTCCCTTCCGTATCTGCGCCTTCGCATGTGGGGATCTTCCCTAGCACCCGCGCTCCTGCCCAGCTCACCAAGCTTCACTTCTGCGACCCTCTTGGCTGCTTTTTCGGCTCCGCACCCGCGGCCAAAACCTCGTAGGTGTGGTTGCACCAAATGACAGCAGTCCTCAGCCCTTCTTCCAAGTCGAATCTCGATACGTTCACCATTCGGATTCCTCACAAGGCCTTCGGAACCCTAATCCCTTACACCAACACATCCCAAAACACATTAGGAACTTAGTCGAGCCTTCAAATCGCATCAAACGATACTAAAACCATGAATCACACTCCAATTCAAGCTTAATAACTTTAAAACTTCAAACTTCAACATTCGATGCCGAAACCTATCAAATCATGCCTGATTGACCTCAAATTTTGCACACAAGTCATATTTGACATTATGGACGTACTCCAACTTTTGGAATCAAAGTCCGACCCCGATATTAAAAAATTCCACTCCCGGTCAAACTTCTCAAAATCCTTCAAATTTCTAACTTTGCCCAAATGACTCTAAAATGACCTACGGAGCTCCAAATCCATATCCGAACGTGCTCTCAATACCATAATCACCATACGGAGCTATTCCCGGACTCGGAATCCCAAACGGACATCGATAACATTGGAATGCACCTCAACCCAAATTTATGAAATTCTTCCAAAATGCCAACTTCCACAATAGGCGCTGAAAATGCTCTCGGGTCACCCAAAACCCGATCTGAATGTACTCCCAAATCCGGAATCATCGTACGAATCTGCAGGAACCTTCAGATCTCGATTCCCGATTACTCAAGAATTCATTCTTAGTCCGTTCTTCCAACTTAAAGCTTCTAAAATGAAAATTTTCCCTCCAAATCATCTTCGAACTCTCTGAGTTTTAATTCCGACCACACGGACCAGTCATAATACCTTAATTGAAGCTACTCATGGCCGCAAACCGCCGAACAACGCGTTAGAGCTCAAAACGACCGGTCGGGTCGTTACATTCTCTCGCACTTAAACATACGTTTGTCCTCGAACGTGCTAAGAACTGTGTTGGAGTTGTTTAAAATCATTGTCTAAAACCTGGTGCACATACCCGTGCTACCACAGCTCAGTTGAGCACTTTTTCTTGAGCAAATCTGAAGATTCCTCTTTCGTTTATTCAAATTAGTCATAGAGCCAAATTCCATTATCTGGAATTCTCTGTCAGGCTTGTTTCCATCATATGAACATTGTATAAATCTCTATGCGATTCACCAATACATGATCGCATACCTTTGCTGAACCCATATTATGTATTGCATAACTTACATGACCATAATAACATCCTCTGGTAACGGTAGCCGGAATTCACGACTCTGAGGCTCACAATGCACCTCATGACATATATAAGCCTTGTTTCAACTTTGACAATACCGCCACAACAGAAGAGGTGTGCAGAAATTCATAACCAACTGTCAAGTCAACAAATCATTGATCTCTCCTCTTGACTAGAATCATCACCCCATTATGAACCAAATAGTGGTATTTTGCTCTTTAATAGGCTTCATATAATCCGACCGCACTAATCCCAGATCCAAAAATCTCGTCTCACTCAGTATAAGCTGCCCAAGCAATAAGCCACCTTAGACTCTGCCAAAAATCTCATACAATGTCGCAATGTGCCAACAAGCTACAAACTCGAATGTGATACATAAAGAAACGAACTCTGGTAAGGACTACTCAACCAACGTAACTAATTAGACAACCTAAATGGTGTTATGAACCTTCCATAGAAAATGGAAAACAAAACACACGAAAATATATAGGGGACTGTACACAACATCACATTGTCGCAGCGTGCAACCCAATCCAAACTACATATCTGTGGCGGCGTGCCACCCGATCCACACATAAAATCTATATAAGGAGATACTTACCGAGCTAAAATGCTCATTGTTACAATATACCCGGATATCAGCCACAAGCACTCTAAGTGCATAATACCATCCCTGGGGAGACAGATAGTTCCATACACTACAAAGTCAAGCATAACTAAGGTGCGCTATTTGATCTGAATCTCGAGCGCCATTCTGCTCACATAACATCATCTCTACGGGGAACCTTAGCACATGTGAAATTTATCGAGTCGCTTCATATCTCACACGGCACAATATAGTAATACATAAAATAGTTGATGATGAACGACATCCAACGTCTGAATACTCCTCCATAAGGAGTGTTATGCTGAAATGAACACATCCAAACCGATATAGATCACATATTCATAATTAGATCTATCCGCAGACCTCAAGCCGATTCTGATCGCACCGTATTAGGCTAATAACCTTTCAAGGTTCCATGATACCCCTTTTTTTTCATAACACACAAGAACAACCATACTATCCGGAAAAACCCTCCACAGTACCCAAACAATTAACCGAGCGCCCTTCAGGCATAAACTCTCACATCAACGATAGTACCACAATTTCCATACTTGGTTTCAGTCCTTAATCATTTAAGTGACTACCTGACACACTTATACAATCTTTCGGTGGGACATGATCCCCCAATCTTCCACACCAGACAACGAGTCTGCATAACCATACTACCGGCCATACAAATGCTGTAAAGCAATTCAAGAATCCACAATCAGTATGCAAAGCCTCTCACATTAGACGCCGATCTCAGGTGATGCCAAAAATAATACCAGCTGACTGTCGCGCCCCCTTTTTCTATCGTACGGGTTAGGTATGGAGAGATCGGGTTTATGACATTTCGGAAAACTCCTTAAAGGAAGAGGGTTTAAGGAAGAGTCGCCACCTAACAATTTTTTATAGTGCGTTAGGGCACCTAGAGTTGATAACTCATAAACTAGTTTACATTACCAGAGATTGGGTAAGGGCTTGAAATTATCCCAAGGGGAAGGTGTTAGGCACCCCTCAAGATCCACAACTGTGGGTCCCAACCAAGAAATTTTTTGAATTTGGACGATGAACAAGTAGCAAGCAAGGTTCATATAAGAGGGGATTTCAAACAAGTGTGAAAACCTTTAAAGGTTTTCAGAAAAACATTAGAATAACATTTGAAAAGAAACTGTCCTAGGTTTAAAGTAATACGGATCACATTAATGCAATACCCGGTATGTCACGCCTCGAAGAGGGGCTACATGTGGTATTAGCGCACGGGTCATCATATATGTATTCTACCCTTCCCGCCCCGTAAAGGTTATTTAAAGCGCGTGTGTTGGTCATGAATGCTTATTGCGTGCTATTACCGGTCCCATCCTATAAGTCCTGGACTACTACTCCTACAAGGTGAGTACTAGGCTGAACACTAGGTTTAAAGGATAAACTCTAAGCGACATACAGCAGCAGTTAGGACTACATATAGAGGAAGCATACAAAAGAAAATATGGGCTCATAAATCCCTCCACAGGTTGTACACATAAATAGCACGACTCAAGCACAAAAAGGAATCTCGAGTTTCAGAACTTAAGGTAGGATTTCATGTGTGAATAAAACATTAAGACAGCAGGATTAATGAGTTACAGAAGGAGTATATGACCAGTTTTAGACCACTGTAGTTAACAAGCGATGTGCAAAGAGTTTCTGATATATATTGGGGTCCTAGAGTTTGCCTAGGCGTCTGAAATGTTCAAGATATTGTTTTAATAGACATATAGAATGCACTTCCTTAGGTTTAGCTCTAGTGAACAGGTGATTATGTGAGTATGATGGATACAAGTCCTATAGGCATGGTATCTAAAATGCACGCATAATGTAGGCATACCTAAACATGTTTTACTGAATACACAAATATTTGCATAAATCAAAAATCATTATTTTAACGATATTTTACTTATTAACCAAAACATACAGAAACGTGATTCAAGTTGTTGATCCTATTCTCGTGAATTCTAAATGTTCTTAGCAGTATGCTTGGTACAGTGCTTGAATATAGGCATGATGAGAATAAATTCCTAAGATAACAGGATATCTAATGCAAATATTGATAATTGATTATTATTACGAACCTAAAATAGGATTTCTATATGCAACAGTTATGTATATGCAGAGGCAATGCCATTGTGGCAACCATTTCTTATAGTTATTTAACTAGAATAGGATTTCGAAGCGGGACAGTAATTGTAATAGCCTATTACTAGTAGTTAACATGATTTGCTAAGTGATCATGAGTGTGATGAGATGCTGAAGTAAAGAAACCTAAAACATGATTTACTAATGCATGGCAAATATGTCCTAAACAGGATTTCTATTGTGCACATAGGTGAAGTAAATCCTAAACATGTTTTCTACCCGGATTTATACTAAACATGCATAATCCCACCCTTTTCACTATCAAGCCCCGGAATTAGTTTACAAATAATTATTACAGACCGGCATAGCATAAATTACACAACTGAATAAGAAAATCAAGAAGCTATACTATAGAGAGCCTAATAGTAGGCCCAAGTACCAGATCCACTTGCCATATGCCATGATCCTCAACCCAAGTGTGTCATAGTCTCTAAGGACCTCAGAATATCCTGGACAGTGCTTCACACCCAGGTACCCTAGCCAAGGATGAGTAAGTGCAGTGTAGAGTGCCAACCTTATGTGTCAAAGTTCAATAGGTACTCAAGGTACCCAAGGCAATGCTCATACGAAGGGGGATGAACCTAAAGTCTAAGAGTAGTGGGAAGTGCTTGGAGTTTTAAAAAAAGAATTTTTGAGTTTGAAATGAGTAGTCTGAAACAACAATACTTTGAAAATAACAACTTTAGAAAAAGGTAATAGAGGATCTTGTGAAAAATAAAGGTTTATCAAGGAGAGAAGCAATACAATCACAACCAGCAGGTAGAGAGTTCAGGAAAAGAACAAACACAAACAGGGATAGGGAGTTGGAGACAAATGACTTTAATATCGGCATTAGATCCAAGTTACAGGTTCTCATATTTATCACATACTAGTCATATAGTTGTCACACAATTGTCACAAAACATCATAGATTAGTAGAGGCAAGATTGTATGATATTTAAGTAGCAGGAGAGGCGGGTTTTAAGCATAGGATGAGAGCAAGTAACAATAATCAGGTTAAGGTAAGAAGTATCAACCTGTGAACACATAAGCATGCTGGAGACATATTAGACTCAAGGGAAAGGAAAAATAGTAGGGGTATGCTAAAGACATAATTATAGGGAATCATATGAAATCAAGACACATATTCAAACATAACAAAAGGGAAAACATTATGGGAGTCATACTAATTACATGGTATAAAGTAGAACCATAGGTAAAACACATAAGGAACAATAAATAAAAAGACAAGAACTGGAGCATACTGTGTATAGGACTATAAAGCTAAATCAGAAATCATACCAGTCAAAGAATAGAGAGCAGCAAAGTGCAGGAGATAGCACAGTAGTAGCAGTATACAGGACAAAGAGAGTGAAGCAGCAGAGCAGTAGTATGCAGAATGAGAGAGAAAGTAGTAGAACAGTAATATGCAGGAGCACAAGAGCAATAGAGATTACTCAATCTTGGCTTTCAGCCGACTGAGTAGTCAGAAATAGATGCAAAGAGCAAGAAGTGTATGTGTGAAAGCACAGCAAAGGTTCAGAGCAATGTATGTGTGTGTGTGCTCTCAAGATCAGTCTCTGTGTGTGTATGTCATTCAAGAGTGTGTGTTTGTATAAAGAGAGAACACGGTATATATAGTCTTAAAAAAATGAGTAGTCACACAGGTAAAGGGTGCACAGTTATGGAAATACAACCAATTAGTATCAATTAAATTACTGAACTCCTTCAATTAAGGGGTCCAGTTTAACGGTGCAGCCAGGGCTAAATAAGGAAAGGAAATCAACTTATAAGACTGATTTTATTTAATTAGGGACAAGGAAATCATATGGCACATAATAAGATCCAAATACATAGTATATAATTAAGGAAAGTAAAACTAATAGTATATTCATAAGGCAAAGTATGGTATTAATTCTAAAAATCAGTCAAGGGAATATCGAATGCAGTCACAATCACAGGGTATCCAGTATAATCAAGGAAAGTGTCACATAAGTAAGGAAACATTTTGACAATTAGTACAGAACATACAATGTCACAGGTTCGAGGAAAATATCACAACTATGCAAAGAGATACACAGAGTCAATAGTGAGTATCAGGCAAACAATCATTAACCAATATCAGACTTGATAATCAATAAAAATAGCAAAAAATTAGGGAACCCTAAGCAAGGAATCACAGAACAGTATAGGATCAAGTCCCCTAACATGAGAGCCAGAGAATACATGAATAGCTTCACAAGAAACAAGCATACACAAGCAACGGGCTAAAAAATTAGGGTTTTTAGCATAATAACTCAGACAGCAAGGAAACATAAGAGAATAGTTGAAAATACAGTAGAAATCACTAAAAATGGAAGTAAAAAATCGCTTTTGAAAAGGGTTAAGAAACCCTAATTTTGAAATTGAAAATCGTTTAAAGATGGGTTCTTTCAGAGAAAAACGTAGAAAAGCTTCATAACATTGTGGATCTAGAGTAGATCTAAAAATAAGTTGAAAAATCATAGCATTAGGGTTTCGTGGAACCCAGAGAAAAAGAAAAACCTCAGAGGTGGCACCGGCTTAAGCCAAAGTAGGTCGTAGATCGTTACTCAGACGGCCAGGGAGGCCGAAAGGTGGAATGGGACCATGGGAGATGAGTTGGACCGCTCCAGTTTCACCTGAGAGCCCCAAAGTATTACTGGACCGGTACAAGGGGTGTGGATGACCATGAGATAATGAAGACCCAAGGTTTCCGGTGAGAAACCAATCGGAGAGGGTGGATGGAACTCATCGGAGAAGGAGAATTCAGTGAGACTTCTAGAGAGAACTAGAGCGTCACAAAGAGATATAGAGAGATAGAGAGGGAGTGACTCGTGAAGAATGGGGGTCTGGGGGGGTAGGTCATAGGATTAATTATGGTAAGGTAATATCTGGGCTGTTGATCTCATATGATCAACGGCTCAGATTGAGCGGGGGTCGGTCCGGGTAGATTTTAGGGATTGGGCTGGGTTATTTTCAAATCTGGTGGGTTGAGTAATTGTGGCTAGGATTTAAATACGAATGGCTAAGTGTTAAATACCCGAATAAAAATAGATAACTAATTAATTAAAATAGCCAATAATCGTATAAAATGATATTAAGTTAAAAATAGGTAAAATTACAGCAATTAACTAATATCAAGTGCAAAAAATGTATGAGTTTCGCATAAAAATAGTACAAAATGTTCAATTAGGCCGTATTTGTAAAATTGATGCAATTGAACTTAAATGGCACCCAATTGGCTAATTTGTGAAGTAATTGAATTTTAATAGCTAGAAAATGATTATAAACGATATACTGAGCTGGAAAATATTTTGAAATTTTATAGCATAGTTTATGAATGATTTAAATATGAAAATATTAAAAATAAGCAAAAAACATAATTTAATAAAATATGGAAAAAATAGGGGAAAATACTCATTATTAAGAAGAGTAATTTTAAAAGCTTATATGAAAGTTTGAAAATAATTTGAGAAAAAATTGGGTATCAACAGCTGCCCCTCTTTACATCTGGGTCCTTTCTCGCTCATCCGAGATCGTGCTATTCTTGCCAATTTCAAATAGCAACCTGGATCCTCGTTGGAAGATGCCGGCATGTAATTTTCCATATGTGGGGTATCTACGTGAACAGGTCAGAGGTCGCGTAGTTGTGATGCAACTTCTATGGAGAATTTTATTGGCTATCTGGTAAGAGGTTGAATACGTAAATGTGGCTAGGAATTTAGAGTGTTCGTAAGAGGTTTAATAGAAGGATTTCAAGGAATTCGGTGAGTTGATTGTGCAAGATCATGTCAATAATGAAGAAAGAATCTTGGTGGATTCCAGAGTTATGCAATGGTAGCTCCAGTCAAAGTGGGAGAGTCCCACTCCCTACGGTTGGATTGCATGGTCGTCTATTTGTGAGATTTCTTGTTGTCGACATATTGGTAGGTCGTTACCACTAAGGAAAGAAAACATCATGAGTAAGTTGAAAGAGGATTTGTGGAATGTGTTCCATAACTGGTCTTATCAGTTCATGTGCAGGATTTGGGAAGACTCGGGATTTGTGCTTCGTGTAGGGGTGAGTTACGAGAAAGGTGGTTCGGCCGGGTATTTCTTTGAGGGGGTGTTCATGTGCTAGAATAACCTTGGAGTTAACTATATTTGGGACCAAGTCTGTCACGACCCAATTCTCCCTCCGACTGGGTCTCGTGACGGCACCTAATCTAGACGACTAGGTTAGCCTATACCTTAAGCAAAATTTAGATAAAACAAGTAAAATAACAGTAAGTGAAATAATTCATAGTAAAGTCGACGCCGCTCGACATTAACAGTTACTTTACCCAGAACCCGGAATATCACAATACATCACAAGCTACTCTACTGCTCAATATGTATAACTGGAAAGAAAAGACCATATAGTTTCATCTACAAGTACTACAACTTCAAGATAGGAAGGGGACTCGGAGATCTGCGGACGCTGCAGATTATACCTCGAGTCTCCTGATACTGCTGCTGCTGGCTAGCTAAGATACTGCATATTAGGACCTAGATCTGCACATGGGGAAAACATGTACAGAAGGGCGTGAGTACTCCACATTCAGTACCCAGTAAGTGCCAAGACTAACCCCAGTCAACTAGTGACGAGGTCAGGTAGAGGCCCTACTGAGGTTTGTAAAGTAACAGATATAGAGAAAAAGTAAGTAAAGCAGGTGATAATCGACAGGAATTATGAGTAAAGTCTATCAAGAAACGGTATAATCAAATGCTCGGATCAACGCAATATATATATATATATATATATATATATATATATATATATATATATATATATATATATATATATATATATATATATATATATATA